>VZTN01018196.1:123017-163616 GCA_013400515.1 Erpornis zantholeuca
TGGTTGTTTCAATGCCAGCGGTTTGTCTGGAAGAAGGTAGCTTCTTGACTGTGTTGCTGATATTCTAATTAACACATTAAGAGCCTGTAGATAAAGCAGATTGTACTTTGGTCAAGTTGAGGATCAGCTAGCACATGCTAAAGTACAGCTTGCCTTATCTTCACATTGTTCTTTCAGAATATGTGAGCCCATGTTTACTGTAGGAAAGAACAGCATCTTTGAACAACCTAGTGAGCATAAGCTGTCCTTATTGGGTTTCAGAGGTTGTTGTACTATGAGATAATTTCTAGTTTTTGCACATGCTTCTAGCCATATGTATATATCTGTATTTCAGTAAAGATTTATTAAAGCACTTTGGAAACTTTAAAAAACTTTTGTCTAACACCCTGACCTACTGAGTGCATTAAGTTCATAGTTATGGTATAGTTCAAGCTTTCATCATATCCCTGGCTTCTTATTTTTGTGAGTGGATTGTGTTAATTATCAAAAGACTTTTAGGGGATAAAATTAGTTTCCTCTTTCACATTGAGTTGCCTAGACTACTGCTGTTTGATTAAGGTTTCCACCCTTTCCTATGCCTAACTCAATTTTAAGTCTTGATTCTCTCCATTTGTGAATCAGTCCAGTTATTTATTAGAACAATCCTTCTATTAATAATAGTGTAAACTATTTTAGTTGCATTTTTAGTTTCTGTTCTGCCCATTGCCACTTTCATCTGTGACATTCTCAGGTACCTAAAAAACGTGTCACAATTTTCACTTGATGGAAACTCATTGGTGAGCTTGGCTTTGGGTAGAGCATAAGCCACTCTAAAAGTCATCTTGTTCATTATTCTATTCATAATTAGTCTGAAAAGAGATCATGTATTTTGGGAATATTTTTACAGAAAGGCCTTATTGTTTTAATTGTCATAAACCTTTCTGTCCTCACAGCAAGATTCTGTAAATATAGGGGGTTTTGCATGGTGCTTGAAAAGGTTGCTAAGAATTTAGCCATGCATGACTTTGACTTCTTAGTTAAAAAACTTAATTTTTTCATGTGTTTAATAAAACAATTTAAAAAAATGCAGTAGTAGGGAAAAGACAGTATAGGCTGCTTGGAAAGGTATGCAGCATTTGATGGTTGTTTCACTGAATGCTGCAAGCCAGTGATAAAATTACAAATATCTGTTTATGAGTTATAATTGTGGGGAACAATTTTGGGGGGGGAAATCAATACTTTATTATTTACTTCAAAAGTATAGGCAATTTGAGGTATCACTGAGAAAATTCAGATCTGCAAATATTAGGCAACTCCTAATTTGTGAAAATACTTGTGATACTGTACTTTGTGTATATTAAATTAACAGCTTTTAATAAGACTGCACATAGGTGGAGAGTTTTATATTTGCAGTCACAATGGAGGTTTTCTATTCTATTTTCTTTCAGATTGGTTTGACTTCAGCAACACAGTTTTTCTTTGAAGTAGTTGACAGAAAGTTTAGTAAGTGGAGGAAACTTCTGTGGGACCACATTCAGGGAGTAAATGCTCCATTCAGGGAGCACTACTGATATGACAAGAAACCAAAAATCCCTGAGATATTTTAGAACTCCCTTGAATACTCTTGTAGTAAAGCAGCTGTCCTAATTATAGTTTTCTGTTCATTAAATTCCATGGTTTTTAAGTTTACTCTCCAGCTTTGGTTAGTGTGTTTCTTATTCATATTGAAAATGCACACCTGGAGAAAAAGATACCTATCTAAAGGAAGCTGGTGATTTGGCACTTGGGAGCTGATAAGGCTCCGGGATTAAGGAGAGCACAGTGGTTCTTGGTAACTAGGAAGTGATTCATTGTTTAATAATGAGAAAAGTTGTGGGTTGTGTGTTTTGTGGTTTTCGGATTTTTTTTTTGTCTTGTGTCTTTTTTGAACAAATAGCACTTTATTATTTTTCAGATAAATTTGATATTTCAATTCTTTAATGTCCTGATATGTGGTGCCTTTGACCAGAGGTACCAAATAACTGATGGATCATGTAAGTGTCCTGTTGCTATTCAGTTACAGAGCCTGAATTGGCCAGCAGCACTCTCCTTCTAGCCAGTGCACTGCCTATATCAGGTAGTATCTCCCAAGGATGAGTTGGGAAGATCACACTTCTGTTGTAGCATAGGCTTACAACATCACAGTTACTTCTCCTTGTCACTCTGAACAGAAGAACACTATTACACAGTTGTGTAAAATCTGTGGTAAACTGGTAAACCCCTGTTTATTACATGTTAATATATATCAGCTTTAGATCCTGAAGAGCAGTACATTTGATTTTAACGTGAGTGTCATTCATCTAAGTATACTTGGTTTCTAAACAAATCTGTCTGACTGGTGAGCCACCTAAGGTCTTGTGGTAATCAAATAATGATGCAGTGGAATATGAATGTTCAGAATTATGAAAATTTTCTTCACCAGGTGAATTAGCAAGCTTTGGAACAGGCTGTCCAGGGAAGTGGTGGAGTCACCATCCCTGGAGGCATTTAAAAGACATCTAGATGTGGCACTTAGGGACATGGATTAGTGGTGTCAGTGCTAGGATAATGGTTGGACTTAAAGATCCTGGAGATCTTTTCCAGCCTAAATGATTCTATGATTCTGAAAAAGGTAATTCATCACTAGAATAACTTCTTGTTTTTTTTGTTGATTTATTGATTCTGAAAACACCATATAAATAATGTTTCTTCAAAAAGACCCTCCATCTTCTTGGAGCAAAAGGATTCCAGAGGAGCCGTGACTGTTTTATACAGAACTTTTCTTGTGATGTGTTACCCATTTTCTTTAGCTTATGAAGGAGGATTCTGACCCTTCATTAAAAAGTTTGAAAGGTAATATGCTTTTCCATTAGAATTTGCACAGATTAACTAATGTGGTTTTAAACATGAGCCTCTGGAATCTGTTGTATTGGGGTCTAAAGTTAGCTCAGTTACAGAGTACTCTCAGGAGCAAGAGATTTTGTTACTATTATCAGTTACAACTTCTGTTACTTGTTAACCAGTGGTGGTATGTTGGACTGACTTGTAGTAGTGTTGTGCTGTGTACTATGGTCACCCTTGTTTGGTTTTGCTTTTTTTGTCTACTGATTACTCAGGAAGTAAATCTCCCAGTATGAAACAACTGGCTTAAAAATTCTCTTTTAGGTGTCAAAGCAAGCAGCTAAAGACAATATCAGGCTATGCTAACCGGTTATGATGGAAATAAATCTGACTGTTGCTTAGTCTCCCAGGTGTCCAGCACTACAATTTTATTATCACCTCATTTGCCAAAGGCAAAAGCAGATTTTTTTTTTTCTGTCCCATGTTTGTGCCTCTGCCTTCTGTCCCCAGATGTTTTAACGTAAACACCAAACATGGTTTCGTCTCTTCCACTGCTTATCATCATAGAATCATTTAATGGTTTGGGTTGGAAGGGACCTTTAAGATCATCAAGTCCCAACCTCTGTGTTGTGTGCAAGGACACTTTCCACTAGACCAGGTTGCTCAAATCCCCATCGAGCCTGGCCTTGAACACTTTCATGGATGAGACCACCCCCAGAGGAAAGAATTTTGTCCTGATACCTAATCTGAATCTACTCTCTCTTAGTTTAAATCCATTCCCCCTTGTCCTATCACTATGCTCATGCAAAAGATTTCTTCTCCAGCTTTCTCATAGTCCCCTTATAGGGACTAGAAGGCATAGTTTATTTAATTAGGTAAAATGACTTCTAACCCTAAGATAGTATGCTTATTCTTACAACTTTTTTTTACAGAAGTGGATTGTAGGCCTAATGTTGCAGAAACTCTGAAGAAAGCATTCCTGTAGGTGTCACTTCAGTTGTGTGGATGATCGCAGCACTGCAGGAGTGCATATCAGTGGACCTCAGCTGCCACGTGCCAGCACCCAGAGCTGTGAAATGGCCTCTCTTGGTTAGAGATGGCTCGCAGCACTCCTTGAAGCACGTTTGCTTTGCTCTTCTGGCAGTGTGGAGAAAAACTGGCTTTACAACCATCTGCATGTTATAAGGCAAAGTTGAACTTTTAACATGGGTAATAAAAAAAGCCTGTTTTACTGGATTGATTAGACGGCAGCTTCAAGGCAATCAGCAAATGTGCCTCTCACCAGCAGATAAGGTCAGACAGCATGAGGAGCCTGGCTTTATTAATGTCCTTCTTTTCCATCCACTGAGATCTGTTTTGGCAGTTGATGTGTGACGAGTAAATGAGGTGCAAGTTTCTGTGTCTTCATACTTTTAACTTTGATGCGCTGTCAGCTGACCTCAAGCAACTTTGGGTCAAATAAACACTCAGCTCCTGAGTTTTGCAGTTTAAAAAGCATGCTCGTTGTCTATCCCCACACCAGTAATATCTGGTTTTGTTGGTTAGTTCCAGCACATTTTATATGTTTAATGTTTTAAAGACATCAAATTATATAAAGAGATTACTGCCTGCCCTAGGGCTGGGGCTTCTGTGTGAGACTCTGCAGATGTCTGTATCGCTCTGCCCACATGGCAGAGAGTGAGCAGGTGCTTGACTTACTTTCAGTCACTACCTATATGGTGCTCTCTACATCCTCTGTCTGACAGCTGGGTAGGACTGGCAGTACGGAGAAAATGTGGGGCTCGCAAAGGCTTGGGATCTGTGAGAAGAGGGAGAAGGGCTCAGACTTGGAGAGTTGGTAGCTTGGAATCCTAAGAAATGAGAGTAGTAGTAGGTGCATGCTCAGAGGCATCCTGGTATACCTGTGTGACTCTGTAGGACAGTGGATGGTGCCAGAGGTACTCACCAAAAGAGATCACCAATATGTTACCAAGTTATTTAATATTAAATGTAGGACTTGACCAGTTGCATTTATTATTATGTTGCATTTATATTATTATTAGTTGCATTTATTAAAGCTGTAGTTACTTGAAATAAATATTCTGCAGACATTAACTTCTATTATTCTGCTTATATTTGCAGGGGGCTTATGTTTACTGTTTTTTTCATCTTGTTTGTGGTTCAGGTTTTTTTTTTTAATTAGATGCCTGGATATAAGGGGTGAAAATAATATTTGCTTTGAGAACTACTAAACTCTGGGAATTATTAGATTATGTAGAGAAGGTTGAAGTCTTCCCTGCTGGAAGTATTCAAGGTGTTTGACCTGATGGGACCATGGAAAATCTATTTTAAAGCCCTACTTTTAAGAACAGTTAGACCAGATGATCTCCAGAGGTCCCTTTCAACCTAGATTTTTCTATGATTCTGTGATCTAGGTCATATATAGCCATGTTTTTCTAAATTATTGGTGATAGCATAATGAAAATTACATTAATCTTGTTAAAATAAAGGATATTATTTTCTGTTGAAAATAAATATGGGAAATCAGTCCGCCAATGCAATACTGTTGCCAGTACACAATGATAACTTTATTAAAAGAGTTTACATTGTTGTTCTATATTATAGAAATAGCTATGATGCTGATACTTGGGTTTTTTTACTTATATGAGAGCAGAAAGAGCTTTTAGTGAGGTTGCATCCTATAAGGATTTTGCTTGATGAACACCATACTTCTTGAGTAGTGTATGAAAACCTGGTTTCAAACCTAATCAGGAAGCATTTGACCATTAGTAGCAGATACTTTCCCTGCCTTTATTATTGGTTGTATGTAAATAATGAATACCTGAATGAAGATTTTATGGCTGACTGCATGTTTTGTATGTATATGGATATAATAGAAAATAACATATATAGATATGTTTGTTGCAACAAATTGAGCATGTTAGGCTTATAAATGGTGGAGCTATATTTATTTCAAAATATTTTGAAGTAGGTGTATCCTGTTTGTAGTTGGTTTCTGGGTATTTTTGTTGGTGAGTCTTGGTTTTTTTAAAAATTTGTCTGTCTGTTTACCAAAATGGCCAGCTGTAGTGGTTGGCCTTCCTGGTGTAAGTGTTTTCAGTTTTGTCCCAGCAGTTCATTGTAGAAATTGTTATGAAGTCAATGCAATCTATTGACATTCCCTATATGACATTTCAAATTAAGCCTTTCAAATTTTGCCAAGGTAATTTTGCTGTCTACTGGTTCAGGAAATAATCCTGAGATCTGTGGTGATGTCTGTGTGTTTATTATGTGAAATCTGTACAGTGCTGCAGAAGACCTAAAAATTTAGACCTGGCTTTCAGAATGGAAATTAAGTATCTCACTGGAGATAACAAAATTCTCTAAGCTACTTCATGGGAAAGTGTACTTAAATATTCAAAACCTTTTATGTTAACCTGTGACTGATTAGCAAGTAACATTAGGTGTAGGGACTACTTGGTTTAGTTATGATTTGGATTGAGTTTATTTAGCAACGTTTAGATACTGTTTCCAGTTCTTAACTTTGCAATAGAAGAGGTATTGTATATATGGATATACTTTAAGATTTATAATGTAAAGAAAACATGTTTTATAATGACTCTTCAGGTTCTTTTTTAATTTTCTTTTTCATTAAGCTAGTAAAAGTATTTCAAGCAGGGAGAAAAATGGTTACAAGGTCAGCATTTTTCTAAATGAAAACTTTGTGGTTTTTTGCCTGGTGTTGCTAAGGATTTATTATTTTCTTTGTTGCTTGTTTAAATTAGTTGATACCTTTATTTTCTTTGCATTTAGATCAAACCTACCTTTTTTTTTTCCTGCCACCTAACCACTTTAGGACCTACTCTTGAAATGAAGAGCAAGGTGTTTGCACTGTGCTCGCCTTCGAGAAGATACATTTGATGTCTTCCATGACTCCTTAGCATAATTGCAGCCATCACAGACCGTATTCAAACAGCGCTGCTCCAGGCACTGCTGTGCTGTCACCTTTCTCTGGGTAGCTAGATTTATAATTAACTACTGTTTGCACAATTACAAACATTATAATTTAAGAGACGGCGCCCCTTGACAGGGAAGGAAGGGGAGAAAAGACGTTCGAGTGGATTAGTCCTAGAATAGAGGAGTTGGTGGTTTTAAATGCCTGCTAGCAGCAACGAGAGCACTTCTCGAGGCAGGCAGGGCACAGGCTTGCCCTGAGGTTTGTTCCGGGCGAGAGGGCGGTGAGCCTGCAGTGTTAGCTCAGCTCGCAGGTGCTCTGGAAACAGCTCTTGGCCGGCCCTGGTTAATGAGTAGCTTGGACCTCCGTGTTCCCAGCGCGATGGTGTCACCGCGGCAGAGTGGGCAGGGTGTGCTGGGCTGGGGGCCCTGCAGCCACACTTTTGGGGGTGGCAATGGGCCCAGCACAGCCAGGTAGCCCATCTCGTCCAAGCTCAGTTTTCAAGCCTTTTGGAGGTTTGCATGGCCGAAAACCAGAGAAAAGTAGCCATCTGAAATCTGCATTTTTCAATTTTTTAATCCTCTCTTTACTGCGCTTGTAATGAGAGCTGTATTTTGATACTCAATTTCTTAGGTTTGATAACACTTGGTAGTAGCTGGACTTCTAAATTTACGAAAAAGTGCTGCAGCATCATAAGGATTTCATTTTACTTCAAGTACATTGATATTCTGCTATTTTTGCTTTCCAAGTGTTTGATTAATTGATCAAAACAGTTTTGTTTTTTCCTGGAGCAAATTACAGTATGATTCCTCTGATTCTACACGAGTAAGACTGCACATTTCTTTCTTACAAGCTTAGTACACTACAGTACTAGTTTAACTTTGTACCTCTTTGACAATGTTGCCAGTTTTTTCCTTCATAGTTTAATATGGGCAAAAAGTTCTTGGAGATAAAGAAGGTGGTAGTTGGCTAAACTGTTGTATACTGAAAACTTGAGGTAGAAGAAAGTAATTAGTATGGTCTGTGGTGATAATTGTAATAATACCACCAGAAAAAGTTGTCATCTTTGTTCTTCTGAGATTTTAATTTCCCTCTCCTTCTGGAGATATTGATAAGGGGGAGCTGAGGAGTTAGTCTCGCAGCATTAAAAGTGAATGATGGCAAAATATTTTATACTGTGGCAGGTCAAACCATCTGTAAAACAAGAAGTTAAGACCTGTATTTAAGTGTAGTAGTGCATGTCTGGGGCAGAAGTTAATGTGTGTATGTGGTCACTGTTTGCTGTCTTTACACGAAGAATTTGAGTCATGTTGAAGGAAAAGGTGACAAATTCAGTAGTAAGAGAATGCCAGATAGTTGAATGAGATGCATCTGACTCCTCACCCAACTAGATAACATTGTTTGAGATTGGCTGGGACTTAATAGAGGTGCTGTCAAGGAAACACTTCAGACTCAGCATGAAATCATACTAGCTAACATTTATGAAGGGAAACCCAAAAAAGATACTGAAACTTTAAAAGGCGTTTAAAAAACCAAGCAACCATGACCCCATCAAAAAACCCCAAAACAAAAAAAAAAGCCCCACCATCTTTTATTTCACAATAATCAATGGTTTAACCCTTCCCCTTTTTTTTTTTTTTTTTAATGGTGCTAGTAGGAATTTGTACAAATGCTAAATACTTTTTTTTTTTTTGCCTGGTGCTGATCTAGTTCTCCAGGCACAAACTTCATTCATTGTTTTAAAGATGCTCTTCCACTGTCTTATCTTATTTCTTCTTCAGCCTCATCATTGTTGTCATACCCAAATGTTACCATTTGCTTTGTTCCATCCCATTATGTTTTTATGTCTGGTCTTCTGCTTATTCTGCTTGAAACCCCCTATATTCTTCAGAGCCTATGCTGGTTCTTAATTTGATTGGACCTATCAGTTCTGATTTATTTTTACATTTGAACATCATCTGATATAATGCTTTTGAAATTTATGGAAAGGGGAGCTCTTTCTTCATGAACGCAATAAGAAATAAACCAGGAGGCATTTGCTTTTTGATTTTTCCTCAAGGTTTTGAAGTGCTTCCCAGCCAGAGCTTTGCTATGAAGTCCTCTTAGAACTCTCTTCTCGACATGCTGCTGTGATTTCCTTTGGCTGCTTTGTGTTTGCTGGCTCAGGGTCGACTGAATGCTTGTCACTGCATTCAGTCCTCAGCAAAACTGTCCTGCCAGTTATTCTTTCTAGTCTTGCAAATGGCCTTTACTTTGAAAGGATTTCTGTTCTTGTTGTATTGCTTCAAGAGGGGGACTCTATGCTGCTGCATGAATTTAACCCGGTTGAAGGTTACATACCTTGCAAGTTTTGGCTAGATTTAGCAGTTAATTTGCAGTGCACGCTGAAGCTGAATCCCCACCCCATTTTTGCAAGGGACAAACTTGTTTAGGTGAAATTCTAAGTTTTATTAATAGTAGGAAAGTGTATGTGGCATAGGTCAGAATTTGTACTTTGATTCCAAAGATCACTTGGCCGTTGAGAGCATTCAGCATGTGTAAATATTGATGTCACATTCAGAAAGCTCTTGTGGACAAGCAGACCGCTTACTTGGTCATGTCAAGGTACATTTTGCACTAGGAAAGCAGTTAAGAATAAATAAGCTAAGATGAGTATTTTTATTTAGGTGTAATTTAGGGTAGGCAATCTGAAATAGGGGTCATTACCTTTGTTACTGATTACAGCATAAGCTTAAACATTAGAGATCTATGTAAAGGTTTAGCTAATAGCTTTCAAAATCAAGTCGTTAATCTATTTTATTCAGTTGCTAAGGTAAAATAAGATTGATGACGTCAAAGAATCCATTTAAAATCAATTTCTCCTTTAAAGCTCTCATGATGATCAGTTATTTCCAGGAAAAAAGGCTGTTTTGTCATGGATTTGCTCTACTGCTTACTTTTGGTCTTTTGAATAGTCTTAAGCAAAACTAGAAATATAGTATTTTGTTTTCAAGTAGTTCTTGTTTTGATGCTGTTCCTTTAAAATGTGTTTCTGATATATTTCAGGGTTATGAAACAAACAAGAAGGCAAGAAAGCATTAGTAGTTGTGGACTTCGGTCCTGTTCTTCATTCCAGCTGTTCTGTGGTCAGAGCTTTAACCTGAGGAGATGCTGCAGTCAACTCCTTCTACCTCTCCCAGCCCTTCCACATTAGGTTTTGAGGAATTTGCCTGTTGGGAGGCATTGCCCATTACCTCTGCCTTGTAAAAGTGCTAAGCAGTGAGGAAACTGGGAGAGATACCGGATCTCAGCACTGTAAGCAGAGCTCTCCCTTTTTGCTCCTGTTTCAGTATAAACCTAGTGCCTGAATTCCTCTGTAATCGGTTGCCACAGCATGCTAAGATTGCTTTGTGGGAAGTAGATAAATATTCTACCTGCCAGCCAGGAATACAAAAACTGAAACAGAAAGGCTTGAGGAATGTCAGATCTACTTGGCAAAAATTGGTGTGTGTGTTTGAAAATGCTTGGCATTGTCTTGTGCGTGGAATGATTTGAAACTTAAAAAACAAACTAGCCTCTGAGTTATAGACTCCAAAAAATAGCAGCAGCTGATACATAGGGACATTCTCAAGCATGACATGCTTTCATTCTGTGAATTCTGTCATCTTGGATGTGCATGGGAGCTTTAATAACCTTGTAAATACAAGGTTGAAGAGACTTGCATTACTTTAGATGGCAAGAGGTTGGATCGCTGTGCTAAAGATGAACAAAAACAATTAAGGGCTTGAATAACTTGTATAAGTGCTATTTGTCAGTAGGAGAGTTGGAGAAGATACAGCAAAACACCAAAAAACCTAAAACCAACCCCCCTCTCCCAATAAACCCAAAGAAGTACTTCACTCAAGAGTAAGCAGTTCTTTACCAGACTCCTTTAAAAAAAATCTCATTCTAACCCATTCCATTTTACTCCCCCAAACTCCAGCTGTGGTTTGCATGGCTCATGCTCACTCTACTTTGGTGGCCTCGTGGCAGAAGTTTTAGCAGGTATTTGTCTAAAAGCTGGCCCAATATGCTCACCCACCCTATGATGGTGGAGGGATGTTCTGCCTTCCCTGGTCCGGGGAGGTGTTGTGCTGCCAGGAACACAGCTGTTCAGCCAGCCTACAGCCTTTGGCTCGGCTTGGCACCAAAGCTGCATTAATCCTGACTGGGAGGTTGCTTTTTGGCTCTTTGAGGGCTTAATTAATGTGCTGAAAGGAAGAAAATGACCAAAAGATAGCTGGCACTGAGTTTGCAGTGGGAGGAACATGCAGGAGCATCTATTTTAGGTGAATGCTTTTTGGAGCAGTCTCCTTCTGGTGTGGTGTGCTATGGTCGCAGGGTGCATGTTAATCTTGTGGGGTGGTGAAAAAATTGCCTAACAGGGATGTAGAGATGTAAATGTTTAGATTTTGCTGGTCTGAAACATACACTGTTTAAATACTGATGGAAAACCAGAAAGCACAGATTGTTTGTAAGCTAGGACTTGTTCTGTAGTGTGTTTACTCTATTTTTTTTCTTCACTGTGTGTAGGAATTACCTTCATCTTTTAAGGCGAGGACATCCAAGCATGTGCAGGAATTGAAAAAATGTCTAGCTGGTTTGAGTGGCAGTGTTGCTTTTTTTTGTTTGCCTATTCTCTTTGTGCGGGAAGAGGAGGACTAGTACAAAAGCTAGACATGACAGTCAGTGCTTCTGTAAGTCCTGGAGAACAGTTTGATCTTATTGATAACAAATTCTTGTGACGCAAGATGTTTTGGAGTTGGTGGAACAGACTGAGAAGGGAAGAAAGAGCTGTGCTTTGGTAAGCTTAAAATACAAATTTGTCTGTTCGTCATAAATGGGGAGGAAGATGAGATGAAGATAGGAAAGAATGGCAGAAAACTGTTCATCTGTAGCCATTGCTTACAAAGTGCAGATGTTCCCAGACTGGCTTTTCACAGGGTGTTTGCTTTGTCTTCTTGACTTACAAATCATCATATAATGGGTTGGATTGGCAGGGACCTTAGAGATCACCTAGTTCCAGACCCCCTACCATGAGCAGGAATACCAACCTCCTTCCTGCTTGGCCTTGAACACTTCCAGGGATGGGAAGTGTTCCCATCCACAACTTTTCTGGGCAACCCTCACCATCCTCATAGTGAAGATTTTCTGCTGAATATTTAATCTAAGTTTCTCTTTTAGTTTAAAGTCATTACCTCTTTTTCTATCACTACATGTCCATGTAAAAAGTTGTAAATTTTCTGGTGGTGTTCTTCTCCCTTAGTCCCCTCATGTGGCAAGTAAATTTCTTACATGAACATCTTCAGTTTTGTTGTTCTGAATATGTAACAGGAAGTTATGATCCAAGTATCAGGAGGTGTTTTAATTTTATTATGTTGCTTAGGTTTTGATTCTGAGGTGCAAGACTTTTGGAGTACATTTTCAAATTCTTTCCTGAAGGTCATGAGGTAGAACTTTGTGTAATTCCTTTAACACAACTAGTTTTGTGAGACTTGAGGATCTTCTGAACATTTGTCATTTTGAACAGTTCTGGAGGATAAATTGAATAATAGATTGTAGTCTCGGAAAGAAATACTTTTTCTGTCCATAGAGCTTGAAGTTCCCTTCATAACATAACTTTCAATTTCCGGATTGCTATTCTGTCCTTCCTTTTTCTTTTAAAGGAAGAATTGCTGGGATTTGGCTATTTTACAATTTTACCTTTTTCTACAGATTGCCAGTTCTGTGTTCCAAATCCCTTTGGGGACTTTTTCATGCCATAGGTTTTATAACAGAAGTCTTCTGTTATGCTTAAGCAAATATATTTCAAAAGCTTGTGGCAGAATGCGGATTGTAAAATAGATGAAACAGGAATGAATGTATAGAAAACAGTTCTGTGAAGTTTTAAGCTTTAAGGTCTAAAAGAAATATATGCCTTCAAAATGATAATTCATAGTAATTCTGAAGAGGTTTTTGTTCATTAACACAATTTAAAAGACAGGCTTTCTTCTGAGATCTGGAATGTTGTCTTGCAAAAAATATGGTCTGGGTAATTTTTGCTGCCAGTGAGGAGACTTTTTCTTCCCAAGTTTGAATGGTACCCTGGTCGCTGTTGTGTTGGGCAGCAGACTGAGTATTGCGCAAAGTGGAAACACCAAGTAACAGTGGCAGCTCGTGATCCGCTACTCAGCTGTGCCCATGGACAAAGGAAACTTCAGTCATCTGTAATTTCAGGCTATTTCTCAAGTTTAGTAACAATCCAGCACTGAATTCTGTGTGGAATTTCTGTTTTCTTTAAAAGTGGTGTTGGCTTTCTGTGGCATTATTACTCATTAATATTCCCACAGCCATGATTAAGGTGTTTTCTTCTTTCCCCTTTGGCAACAAATGTCAGCCACCACTGCCAGCAGCATCTTTCTTAGCTGACAGATTTAATGGCCATTCAGTCGTTCTGTAGAAGAACAAATTCTTAAGTGTATCCCCCCTGCTTTTTCTAGGTTTTGAAAAGTATGCTATGGCAATTATTTCCGTCATGATCTGTGTTCAATTTGGGCAGGAGGGAAACGACCATTTCACAAAATGTCAATAGTGACGACATTAGAAATAGAATGTGAACATTTAGATTCACAGCCTTGTGTTGAGTCTATACACTGTTCTGTCTACAATCTGCTGCTTTCCCGCTGTTTAAAAAACAGCTTGAATTTCTTTTGCTTTGAAGAGAGAGGATGAAATGTGAGGTACAATGACATCAGTCTTGTTGAAAAGACTGAAATATTTGATAACTGTAGCTTTGATGTGCAAAATGTATTCCATTAATTGGAGGCAAAAATTATAAAAAGATCTCTTTTATTTGTCTGGTTAATATATATAGGAAACAATTATTTTATACATGTATTTGAGATATGAGGAGAGGCTTGTTTTGGAGAGCTGGTGTTTGGTTGGTTTTTTTTTTAACATGCCTGTACTCATGAGAGGCATTATCTGCAATTTGTGATTTTTTTTTTTTTTTGGTAGGACATTATCATGCTGCTTTGGCAAATGAAATATTTCAGTGTAGATCAGAGGTCTTTTAACTCATAGGTGGAAGACAACAGTTCGAAGTTACTATCAGAAAAGAGCGTGTCTCACATAGGGAGCATTGTATGAGCACTTGATGCTTTTCTGACATTCTCAGCAACATTCTCAAAAGTGAAATTTATATGTATTTGTTTACATGACCCTACAGGAGGTAGAGATTAATATTAACCTGCAAGCATACTGGATCATGTGAAATTTGTGTGAGTAATCTCTGTTTTACTTTAAGGTGTGGTTTTTTGTGTTTTAAAAACCAGTGAAAGTAGCACAGGTAGTTTCTAGACCGTTTGATTAGTATCATACTATGGATATAGTAAAAAAGTAGAATTTCCCTCTAAAAGCATAGTTTGGAAATATGTTTTAATCCTTAGAGCTTTGGTTATTTTTTTACATCTCTTCCTGAATCTGTCATGCAGGTGATTAAAATTCTGCTTAATATCACAACTTTACTTGGCACAAAAATTGACATGATGGTTCTTGTTTCGTGTTTCATGTTATGTGTCTTACAAGAGTTTCATTACACACAGTTTGTTGCCTGCTATTTTAGAATATGAGGTCTTCTTTGTATTTCAGTTTTTGTATGGTGGTTAATTTGATAACTGATGTTTCAGAATATTTTAGTTGTTTGTCTTTGTAAATGTCAGTGGTGAATGCTTACCTACTTGAAAATTTGAAGGCATAAATTATTTATTCTATATAAACTTATATATTTATGGGAAATGTTGGTAGCACGGTACTGCAGTACCAACTTCACTTTGACTCAGCGTTCATGTTCTTCCACTCTTGTGTGTTAGAGTTGTGAGTGTAAGACACTACCAAGGTGAAGAAGGTCAACTTCAGCTTTCATTCTGCAGTTTTTATTTTGAATTCATGCAACATTGTTAGTCACCTCTCAAAGGCATGATTTTTTAAATAAAGTAATAATAGCCCTGGCATTTTTCAGTGAAATAGTTTCCTTTTGTGCTGTGGTCTGCTTAAAGCTGAGGCAGGCAATAGAGGAAGCCATAGAGTTCCTGAATGCTTTGATTGGCACGGTGCAGGAAGTACAGCAGGGCGCTGTTTACTGCCCTCAACACTGGCCGAAAGTGTTATTTTATACATGTTTTTTAAAAATAAACATCATAAAGATCTTTGACATGAGCAATGAAAACTGCAAAAAAAGTGAAAGCATTATAAGTGTGTCTTGTTCTCATCTGTATTTCATAGTATTTTAACAGTGTAGGGAGCAGATCTCTTCATATGCTTTTTCTTCCCACTATTTTTTTTTCTGGTTTCACTCATTCTTCATGCAGTAGATACTATCTCTGCACTTGTGCTAGTCCTGTGTCTCAGGTCTAGCAATAATACTTCATGCTCTTTAAAATGACATATTGGATCCTACAGTGCCTTACCTGCATGATATTATTCTGTGGATGTAAAAAAACATTTTGTGAAGTTGGCATGACCAGATTTACACCCTTGAAGTTTGAGGAGTTATTCGTACAATCTTGTTTGATCCTTTGCATATGTGACCAAAATATTTACCTCAGTAGCTGGAATAAAGGATGTTAAGAACACAACACTGCAATTGATGGTCAGTATTGTTTTTCCACCAATAAGCTCTTCTAGAATTCACTTACCTTTAGGTTATCTGATTTCAAGATTAAGTTTTCAGATAACCAGTCTTTGCTGCAGAACCTGTTGCTGAAAGGCTGGGATAATTCTTCTAATCCCCAGTCCCCCATGTAAAGGCTATTGCTATGTAAAGACTATGATTATTTTCATCAAATAATCTCTATCAACCTGTAATGGCAGCTTGTTCTGCTGCTTCATTCTTAACATCAAGAACTGTTGGGATGCCTGAAGCTGTGCATGTTTTAAGACTCTCCAGGTAAAAATCTTTTTGGTAAATCTTTGCAGGTAAAGCAAACCTTTGTCAAAAAGGGAGGGGAGGGGAGAGAGGAAGAAGGTTCTCAGAAAAGTTGAAATGGAATCTTTGTCTCTAAAACTTGTCTTGGAATGAATATATATGATATATAAATATACAGGAAAAACATTTGATGTGACTCTTCCCCTTTATAAGGATAATTCCTTCACTTAGTGTTTTCTCTGTCACTCTCACACTCTGTCACGTTTTTAGAACACCCAGCAGAAATGTTGTTCCCGATTCAGCTGCATGAGTGTATGTAGGTGCTAGGCAGCAGAATTGGAATAAGAATGGGTGTCTTACTGTGCTGTGTGGCTTATCAGCACCAGGTACTGCAGCTGCTCACACTGCTCGCATTACCTTCACTATGATAGTGGTTTAGTGGGATCTCAGCAACATCAGTCAGGATACAGTATAATGCTAGAACAAAGAGGCATATTTCCTTTCCCATCCTTCTCCTCCAGTCTGTCTTTGACATTCATGTGTGATCTTGCTGAATCCAGAGTTTAAAATACCTGGATTTCCCATGAAAATACTTTGCAATATGGATTTACCAGGTTTGTGTTAAAAAACTGAATGAAAAGCTGAATGAAGTGCAGGGAAAGCTTGCAAAACTACTTAATAACTCCATTTTAGGTACTAATTAAACATCTAACCTCTTGTAGTGCTGTGGGGATTTTTAAAAATCTATTCAATTGCATATATTGGATTCTCTTCTAAGAGGCAATGACTACTGTAGATAGGTAGGTACCTGATTTCTAGACATAGGAACAAATCTAGTTTGTTTACTTTTTGGTTTTTAAAAGTGAAATAAAAAGCTAAATTCCAATTTTGTGGAGGTTAGAAGAGAAAAGAGTATTTGCAATTACTTGTGGTTTGATTTTTGTTTTTAGAACAAGCCTTTTTTAATTGTAACTACCTTCATTGAAACTAAAATGCTTTGAAGTACATTCTAAATAAACAAACAGAGGTGTCATAGTGTATGTGGTCTACCCTGAAGGCTTATTTGTGGGTTAAATCCAGCATTAAGGGTTATTAAAT
Organism: Erpornis zantholeuca; assembly: GCA_013400515.1. NCBI lineage: Eukaryota > Metazoa > Chordata > Aves > Passeriformes > Timaliidae > Erpornis > Erpornis zantholeuca. The sequence goes on from VZTN01018196.1 coordinate 139,811, forward strand.
GAAGAAGATATATTTTATACATTTATATATTCTGTTTTACTATGGAAGGAAGTTTTTTCTTTGCTCTGTTCTGTACTAGTTCTGGTAAACATTGGGCTGTTGATATGTATTACATCTGTTTAAGGTGTAACTTCAAAATGCCTGGTTTTTTGCTTATATGAACTAATTTTCTGTGATGAATCTCTGCCTATAGGGTGCAATTTTTGAAAACATTCTTAGAATGCTTTGGTAGACCTATTAGTTACCTATATGATAGATAAATAATTCTGCTGTGCTTGAAAATATCACAGCCACTGGAAGCAAATATAAGAAAGCCAAGTCTTTAATTTAATTAATGTTGATTTTAACCTTGGCGTGAAGAGTCTCTACTATAATGATATTGCTGCCTTTCTTAAAGGGCAATGGTTTAAAAACTTGCAGCTACTGCTTTGGAAGCTATGTGTGTATCTACACACACGCACATCCACACAGGTGGATATTAAGCTTTATTCTTGTTCTAAGTAAGGCTATGCTACAACAAGTATTTTTATTCTTTGTATCTCAATTTGGAGGTATTTTAATGCCATAAGCTGTAAGGCTTAATCATTTAAGGCTTTCATGCTTGTTCTATATTTATGATTTAATTACTTTGGATCAGATTAGTTTTTAGCTTGTATTTTCCCAAGTGATGTGAAGTTTCACCATGTTGTGATGCTTCTGGCTTCTACATTTACTTTCTATATAACTTACAACGAATATGTCAGGAAAATTCTGTGAGGAAATAACTACAGATATTATTATGGCCTGCACCTGTTGCTCAAAATGAAATTTATATTTTACTTTGGTTGTTGCTTTAGTAATGCTTGGTAATTTGTATCGTGGTCAATACCTCTTGGGATTTTCCTGTGAAATAGAAGAACTGAATTTTTTATTAATAGGGAGGCATCTAATTTCTCTTTGGGAATGTAGAAAAGATAAAGTATTTCCTCTGCAGAAGGTGAAAGGAAAAGCTGGTTTTTATAGATAGTGAGTTAAACCTAATTCCTCTATTTGGAAAATCTGGCTGAATAATTTAGTTGCTGTTAAGATGCACTGATGATAGATATGGCTTTGAAGTGTGTAAATAATTCTTAACTACATGGCCTGATGGGTGCTAATGTCTTCAGGATATACATTGTTACAAAGACACCTTTAATTTGTTCTACCTCTTTCTATTCCCATTTAATTTATTTTATATCTATTAAGCAAAGGAACAGATAACCATAAAATGTAACTGTTATTTAAACGACATGCAAGACTTGGGCATATCTTTAGTACTACAATTTTCCCCTTCCTTGTCAGGGGTGGTCACTCAGTCAATGAAAGTGGGTTAGATTCCCACAGGTTCTGTAATATATATGTTTTAGGAGAGGCCAGTGTTTTCAGTCAAGACCATAATAAACTGAGAAAATTTAGTGCAGTAGTCTCCTCCTAGAAAAAACATGAGTGCACCCACTTACAGGAGTAAATTATCCCCCTTTACCCAATGAAATGAAGGTAATGAATGATTTATTTAAAAAAAATCACAAACCCAACAAAACTATTCAGTTATATACAGTATGCTTATTAGCAGAAGGTCCTCCACACTTGAGTGTATACTCAGCAAATTTGCCCTTGATTTAGCTTGGTAAAAAAGAAGTGAATGGTAGTTATGTTGATAATGGAGTCTTAAGTTTTTCTAAGAACAATTTCTGAGCAACTTGGAAAGAAATAAAATGCTGGTATGGAAAAAGTATTTTTAAAAGTCAGTATTCAATACAAAAGATGAGGAAAACATGTTACTTTTGTTCTGCTTGGCTGCAGCATTACTGTAGGAGAAAGCATGCATAACTGAACTTGTCCAGAAATGTGTTTAATGTACTTGGGAAACATTAACTTCTTTCTTTAGCTCTATTTGTATTTGTTTCTCCTGTAAGCCTATTGCATGATTTCATTATGGGATAGAATGCCACATGTTTGTTTTATACTTTATAACTGAAAATAACTGTGCTTTGGGGTGGTTTTGTTTGTTTGTTTAATTAAAATATAATTCCCAACTTCCTGGATTTGACATGGTTATTTTAAAGAAAGGGGGAAAAATATTTAAGTATTGACTTGTTGATAATGTTCAAAATTGTCTTACAGCTTTTTTTTTTTATTATTATTTGGTTGCATTTGTGAATCAGCCTCCTTCCTGAGGCTACAGACAGGAACTGAGATTTGCATGTAATGGCTGGTTCTGGTTGCTCAGGGCTGGAGGGTGATTGCTGGGGCTTGAGAGTCAGCTTCTGGTCTTGCTGGGGATCTCAGTGGCCACTCTGCCTTCCCCAAAAGCAGTTGCCCTTGCAGGTTCCTTCATGTGCTTCTGCATATTGCACTGGGGTCCGTGAGCCATTCCAGTAATCTGGCCCTACTTAAAACACAGCTTTAAACACATGGGTGAAAAGTCATGGAGTAGATGCCAACAACTCAGCTGCTCACTTGTCTCCTGTTCTCCTTCCTTTAGGCTAGGGATTCACAAAGTTGTTTCCTTGCGGACTTGCTGAGCATGCAGCACACTGAGGTGGGACGGGCAAAGTGGTGTGGGCAGGTTCCTGTGGTGTGACACCTGTAACACTGCTCCCTCAGGAGCTCACTTCTGCACAGTGGTGCTCAAGGCCATGGAAGGTGGGAAGTAGAAGGTGTGGCTTTCTCTGCCGGGGGCTCCAGCTGGTGGCAGTTTCCTAGCGCTTGATTAGGCCCCTTGAGCTCCGATGGACTGATGGCTGTGGTGTCCCAACACTCAGCCATTTGTTCCTGTCTTGGCACAGATCCTGTGGTCAGCTGCCTGTGTCTAGGACAGCCTCAGCTGGGGCTCTTTGCACGTCGTAAACACAAACCATGAACTCTGTGTTCCTGGTGGGATTTTACAAAAAATCGAAAAAATAAAGGAATTGCAGGTTTTCATTTGTGAACCCAATGCAAATTGGTAATACTAGCAGGTTTGAATATCTCATGATGGATTTCCAACTTACTGCTTCACTTGGAGCATTGGGTGCATAACTCAGCATGCAGCAGATCACCTGAAGGTGTTAAACCAAATGTAACTGTGAAAATCTAGCACAAGACTGTAAATTTCAAACGAAGCACCTCTTGTTTTTCAATGAACTGCAGTATGTGTGTGTTACTCTTAGTTCTTGGATAGCTTAGGTTGTCCGGGAGGCAGGCTGGTCCATGGTATGAAGTGGACCTGTAATTACTTGTGTGACTGCTCACAGTCACTTAAATAAAAATCATCAATTGGTTTATTCAGGTTTATTTTCTTGCAGTTATAAGAGTTTTCTTTTTTGGTTGATGTTTTTTCCTTGTTGTTTTTCTGGATAGCAAGCATATATACATATATAAATGTTGTTGATGCTATTGTATTGGCTTCTATATTTGAAGTTTGAACAAGTTAGTAGCAAGATCTAGCTAAATTGTAAAAAATAATGTGCTTGAAAAAATAATAATGCTCTTCTGGAGAGTGATTAGGGTTAGGCATCAAAATGTCCAAATGTAGCTTAACTTACAGCATGTTCTGCACCAGGGCTTCAGGGGCTATGTACTATTTTCTTCCTATCTCTGGGTGGATCAGGAGCAGAGTGCTGGAGACTCCTGTGATTGTTGCTCTCTGCTGAAGCCTGACGAAGTTTGAAGATAATTAGGGTGTAGAGAAAGGGAATGGTGGAAATGTAAGAGGGGTTGGGAATTACAAGCAAAAGGGTCAAATAGCCTCTTTTACAGGGAGTGGAGAAGTCTGGTGGGAGCCTTAGGTGTCACAATGCAGACCACCTGAAGGCCAGACTGATGAAGCTTTGAAACTGGCTACCAAAACCATTCTCTCCTCTGGTGGCTGGCCCACAGTGATGGATAACCTTCCCCTTATCCATCAGTGGACTAGTGGGTAGAGAGCTATTTCTGTAAGTGAGCTGTTTTTTTGCCAGCTGAGGTGGACACTGGAGAAAAGACTTTGTAATATAATTCATGTAGTTACTTGACTAGTTCACCTTTTTTGGTGAAAGGTGAACACAGTGCTGAATAAGTAGTTTAAAACTTACTTGCTAGAAAATTTGAGGATGTGAGATTGAAGGCTTCCTCTAAAAATCCTTGTTTGTCATTACCATTTTGTATACTCTTGATAATTGGATAACTATATGTTTTATTTAACAGCAACCATTCCTGAATTAGCCCATTTTCTGGATATAAAAAAAAATAAAAATTAACAGACTGATTAACTGCAGACTGTATATCAACAAAAATTGCAAAGCTATAGGAGAGTTTGGTGGTTTATATGGAAATATTGTTCATAATTCTCCTAAAGATTACCTCTTCCTTTTTATCTCCTCCTTTAAAAACAGAAGAAAAGAAAAGAGCCAGAGAAAACAAACAGCTAAAACCCCCAAACCACACCTTTTCCTAGGAAAAAAATGCATGCTGGCTAAAAAATTAGTCTTGACAGCTTACAGTTTTGATTTTAGAAAATATACAATGGAGAACTATCAATTGGTGGACAAAAAAACCTATGAGAGTATTGTTGGAAGTGTTGAATGCTTATGTGTGTCTGACTTCTGAGCTGTCTGTGAGAAGGCAATTGTTTTAGCTGCTTCTGAGTATAGATTACACATGGTTGAGTGAAGATGGATCACTGCACTGCTTTGTTGTTTTTGCAACCCCAAAAACCCCACTTTATATAATTTTACATGTCATGGCTCTTCATGCTTTTCATGTTACTTTTTTTAAGAGATGTGTAGTAGATGCAATGCTTCAGTATTTTAAGGTTTTTTTTTTTCTAAATTGTTCAATTTCTGTAGCTGAGTAAAAGAAAAGCCAGTCTGTGTTTTAAGGCAGATACACAAAAAAAGGGGAGATGGCAAATTAGTACTCACATAGGTCCCATCTAGCTTGGCCAGCAGTCTATGTAGCACTCATCTTATGCAAGCCCCTTTGTAGCTGTCCCCTTATGAGTGAGGTATGGTTTGGTAATTGGTATGGTAATTAACCTGGAAAACTATCCTTGCTTCGCTTGCCAACTGGCTTTAAACGCTGCCATGTTAATTGGTAAACTGATCCAGTGAAGAGGGGCTTGAAATGTTTACAGGCTTGTCTGAATTTAATTCACCTCTTATTTCAATGAATGGCCTTTTCTACTGAATGGGATGTTCTTTTGTTTGTTTTAATTTGTAAATGCTGGTTTTCAGAGTTAATTTTAATTTTTTTTTTTTTAAGAGAAAAGGCCAAACAACAAAATAACTTTTTTCTTGGCATGTTCTTCTTTGATATGAATTTCTGGCTTCATGAATTTATGTGTGCTAGACTGTAAAATATTGACATGTTTTAAGATTAGTTCTACTTGCCTTACATATGGTGTTTGTGTTCATATATTTGTGAAACAAAGTGTTACTTGGAAGAACCTGATTTGCATTAACTCAAGACTGTTCTGTCAGTTGAGAGTAAACAGAATTATGGTAGAGAAACTTGTATTGTAAATGCAGAAATATGCAGGAAATATAAAAGGGGGTAAGGGGTTTCCTAGTTACAGATGATAAAAACTTGTCTTGACATTGCCTTTCTACTTTATAGTAGGTGTTTGGGGTTTTTTACTGATTTAAACTAAGGCAGTGGCTTGTGCCTAACACAGGTATACATTGCAGGGATTACCTGTGATTCTTTTGATAAAGTTCACATTTAGAACATAGGAGCCCCCTCTATATGTATGCATTTATGTTCTGGTTTACAAGAAGATAATTTTACAACCTATTCTTTTCTATAAGAAGCATTTGTTAACTTGGGGTGTAATGACATCTTCATGATATTGTGGGTTACTCTGTAAAACAAACATAAATAATTATAAGAACTGTAATTAAACTTAATTTTTGTTTTATAGGTTATTCAGCAATAGTTATGAACTCCCGTTTACGAGCCTTAGGTGGGAGGATAAATAACATACGAGCATCAGAGCTACCGAAAGAGAAAACCCGATCAGAAATAATCTGTAACGTGCACCTTTTGGATGGCTCAGTACAAAGCTTCAAAGTCAACGTAAGTTTGAAAAACTACTTTCTTTTTAAATACTTAAAAAATTTATTTTGAAGCTGCAGATGAAATATGGGACCCTGAGGCATGGTGTTTCCAAAAGATGTTGAAGATGTAGCTTTGCCATAACAAATTGCAGAATTACTGATTATGAAGTGGGTTTATGAAGTGCTATTTTAATTTATTTTCAAGCCAACCAACTTCAATATTATAAAATCATAGCATGCAGATTATATCTGGAAAAAAGGTCTTCTCTATGATATGTGAAACACAAAGAAACAGATCTGGTGATCATTATCAACTATGAATAAATAATTCATATTTAAAGGGAACTCCCAAACTGAGGTGTGCTCCTCCTTCAAAGGACTGGTAAAAATGTTTCCTCCAGAAAGGAGGAGGCCTTATAAATACTTGTGTACATATTCTTGAGTACGTATTTTCTGAAATGCAAAGGTGATGTAAACAGTGAAGACATTGTGGCTCAGCAGGACTGTTATTTTGTACTTCAATACAGTCTCTTTATTTGGGTGTGGGCAGGGAAAGGGGATTAATGGAGGTTTGTACTCTGTTTTTTAGTGTATTTTATTCTGCAAGGTTTATAACCTTTAGTACTTGTTAAAAATATCAGTTTATTTTTAAATGAAAACAAAGGAAATGGCTTCACATCTCAATCAACTTTCAATAGAATTAGCTGACCTCGCAGAAGAACTGTGGGTAAATATAAGTACAACTGTGTGTAAGAATTGTGTGTATTTCTTTATATGGTACTTATTTTATCCAATTTACCTTATTTGTGAAGAAGCATTTTGGTGATGAAGCTGTATTGTTTAGATATCTTAGATTACACAGTGCTTTCTAATAGGACATTCAAACTCGAAAGTTATATTTTCCCAAGCTTTATTACAGTTCTCTTTGCAGGCTGATTTTGTTTTTTTGTCTATTGGATATTAATTAAAATATAAATTATTTAGGTTAGGTTATTTTCACCATAGTATATACAGAATTAGTCTCATTTTAGTGTGTATTTTGAATGCTATGTATTCATATATGTATGTAATACTGGGGAGTGGGGTAGAAGGAGAGTAGGTAAGAGAAGGAGCAACACGGTAGTATACAATTTCCATTGTCTCCAGCATGCCCTAGGAGTTGCCTTGTCTGTCAGTGAGCTGGCGTAATTGCAGTACACCACCCTGCCCCACACAAGGACCTGTGTAAAATGAGGAAGTAAAAATGTTTTTAAACCCATGCATAGTAGTATATTTGTTCTTTGTAAACAGATAGTTACACAGCTTTACGTTTAGTGCTTGGTCAGCACTATACAAGTGAAATTTGCTTTAGGTGGTGAGGGCAATATGGGAACCATTGAGAAGGAACTGTGGAGACCTTAAAGCAGCCTTCTGCTTTAAGAAAGTTGGAGAGGGAGTTCGTACAAGGGCATGTAGTGATAGAACAAGGGGGCCATAGCTTCCAGCTGAGAGAGGGTAGATTTAGATGAGGTATTAGGAAGAAATTCTTTGCTGTGAGGGTGGTGAGGCACTGGAATGAGTTGCCCAGAGAAGTCATGGATGTCCCATCCTTGAAAGTGCTCAAGGCCGTTCTGGATGGGGCTTTGAGCAACCTGGGGTCATGTAAGGTGTCCCTGCCCATGGCAGGGAAGTTGGAACTGCATGATCTTTAAGGTTTCTTCCAACCTAAACCATTCTATGATTTTTTTGAAATTCTGAACCCAACTGATTTCTCTCCTTACCTTCAGCATACCCCTAGGGCATTGCTGCTGGTCACCTCCTTCCAAGAATTGTAAGGGCCTCTATTACTGCAGTTCTGATGCAGAACTGCATAGGGCTGATGTAGGACTCATTATTGCTCTACTTAAAACAAGCAGGGAGTGTGGCTACCCCCCACTGTGTTATGGACTACAAAAAGGAAGGAGATTTATGTTATTTGAGTACTGAGCTGTCATACTGGTAATGAGGGAGGCTGCACTTTTCTGTGAGGATGGCCTTCACTGATATCTAACCTTGATATGAGCCTAAGAATAGGCTTTGCCACACTCTGGTAGTGTCATAAGGTCCATTTTTCCAAAGGGTTTGAAGCCAGCTGCAGAAAATTTGTGTCCAAGTTCTGCTTACATTAGCAGAAAAATTTAGCTTTGTGAAGTTTTTGCCTGACTCTGTGTGTTTGTGTTTATTTTAACTGCCAACATAATTAAGGTTTATGTCTGTGAGCAAAGAGTAACTTGGGTCTGTGGTAAGTCTGGGAATCAGATGGGCATGTACTGAAGGACAGTAAGTTTTGCTCTCAACAGATTTTCCCCACCAGTGAAGTCTTTCTGTGTTGCTTTAGAGAAACTATTTCTCATATCAAGATGTTTTTCTCCACATTTAATTCATTTCTGGATGACAGGCTAATTGACAATTCCATATTTAAAATAAATTAAATATGCATATCACGTGGCATGATTATCCAGAAGACAAATTAGGAGAAATGTATTAAATAATGTAGTAGTACATTATTAAAATGAAGGTATTTTCTTAAGTGACAAGATACAAGATACATGGATAAAAAGACCTACTATGTCTTTTTAATATTGCAAATATGTTTTCTAGTTTTTTACTTTTACAATTATTGCTGAAATATGTTGAATTTTCCTCCTCTATAGGAGTTTGGAAAACTGGAACTGAACAGGATGACCTCTTCTAAAGCATAAAGTGTAGTGTTTTCTCTTTAAAAGAACTACACTTTGGACTAATATTAGGCTAATATTCGCATATGCATAGGTATGCTTTATGTTCATTGACAGGATTATGTTTTTCAACAACAAATAGTGGAAAGTAAAAGTGGAAAAGCAGAATGCTTGAAGCTTGGCCTTTGTCCATTTAATAGCATAAGTGGAATTGGAGGGTTCTCCCATTCTAATGACAATGGACTGAAAACAACTGAGCATTGCTTTGCCATGTAGCAGTTATCTGAACACAGAATTCTTACTGCAAAAGGATTTCTTTCTATCAAAGTTGTAAGAAGATTATATAGAAAAATAACATTAAAGAAAAGAAACATCAAAGGTACTAAGAAACTTGAAATAAATTTGCTGTAAGTTTAAACAAATAGATATTCCTATGTTGTCATTTCTAATATCTTGTTGTCAATGCATATATGCTCAAGACTAAAAAAAATAGGGTGGATTTAAATTTAATAGAAAGATAATAGATTAAATAATCTAAATTTACAACACTGAGAACAACATGTATTTTGGAATTTTGAACTAGTACTAAGTGACATCTTTAAAATAATGGTAGAACATTCATGGAATCTCAAAATACTGAATCTTTCAGAGAGCAGGGAGAATAGAGATAAAAATTTCTTTTCATTCTCTAGGAACAGGATCTTTATAGAGCCCACAGAGCTGATTTTCATCAAATTTTGTTAGCGAACAGCATGGCACTTTTGTAGTTATACCTATAGATTTCTTTCTTCTTTGTCGTTCTGATGAATGCTACTTCACATGGTACTTTGTTTTCCCGCTGGTTCTGTCTGCAGCAGGATGAATAAAACCCAAGTATCCTAAAACTAGACAAAGGAAGAAGAAAGGTAGATTTTGGATATGGATATAACCAGAGGAACTTTCTGTTTATTGAGAAACCTGAAGATGGCTGCACAGTTTCCTTTCTGAAAATTTTTTCTTATTAATCACTTATCCCAAAGAATATTGGTATCCTGACCAGCTGTAAATAGACTTAATTGAAGAGAGCGGTGCTATTTTTCTCCTGGATTTGTTGCTTTGGCAGAGTAGTGAAGTGATTGGCTTTTTTGTTCTTGGTTTTCATTTAAAGGTGTTTATACTACAGTTTCAGTGAATCTGAAATTTGTATTCATGGTATCACAAAGAGTTCATCAGTATAACTTGTGTGTGCTGGTTTTAGGTCATCATTATCAAGAAAGTTCACGTGGGAGTACAGATAGACACATTCCACTGCATGGCTTACAGTCTAAAGAGAAATGTATGTTAACTATGCAAGGCTGAAATGGCCTTTCTTGTTCCACCATTGTGTGTTTCTGTACTTAGATGGAATATATCCAAAGTCCAGGCAAAGAGTAGAAGATGCATGGAAGCTGAGAGTTGGAACTGTTCTTTCAAAACCACATTTGAGACAATGACTGGACTGCATTTAGTGCTGAATGTTGCACTTGACTAATTATATCCAGGTTTTCTTGAAGCCTCCCAGTAAATTTCAGGTGTTTCAGTTTTGTGATAAGGTTAACTCACCTGTCTCTGATGTCACCTCTGTTTTGTTCTAAGGCTATAATGCATAGGCTTTCTGCCTGGGGAAAATGTTAGCTGTCATTCTGATATATACAGAATTTGCTCGCCTACCATGTTTGAGTGTGTTTAATAGGTGTTTATTATATTATGTATATTACAGTATGTATATTTACAATAATGCAGATTTGTCTGTAACTTTTTATATAAACATGCAGGAATTCTCTGGGTTTGCTCTACTTTGACTCATTAACCAGGAATGACAACTTGGGAAGCAAGTCTCTCCAGTAAGTTGTCTTTTGAGAAGAGATAGAACTGACAGCATCAGTTGCTGTCTGAATTGCATTGTCTATCTGAGTTAATGTTTTTGTCTTATTACCTGTGACTTTTGCTTTTAGACTAGTTGGCTTTTAGTAGTAGTGTTTCCTTCTAGAAATAAAATGGTAAGGCTGTAATAATTCAAAAAGTTGCATGAATTGAAGCTTGAATTGTAAGGAGTGTTTTTCCTTCCCTTTCACCTCAGTTAAGTTTCTTCTTCCAATATTTGAGAAGGAATATGATTGTTAAAATGAACACCTATAATTACTATTGGTATATTTAAAATAATGGACAGAGGTACAAGTCTTAAAGGTTCTTTATGACTGTGGGTGTGAGTTTTATAATTTGAAACCACTCAGAAAAAATGCAATGATGCAGAATTTTTGTATCTCTGTCACCTACTTGGTTTTGTTTGATAATACAAGACAGTTTAGTGCTGCTCTGTGTCCCTGCATGTTGAAAGAACTGCTGTATGAAGTTTCAGGCTGGCAACAAATATTTAGTTTTGTATTGAGACAGGTCAGTATGCTCAGCTGGAAAACAGTAAGGCAGTATGAAATTTGATGATGCCTTTGAGGACAGTGGGAAATTGATCTGCCCTACAGCAGACATGTTCGTCTTAGCCCTTTGTGGGGCATGACTTCTTAATAAATGCTGAAGGAAAGAATTAGTGGAGGGAAGATTTTTCCAAAGTGTGAACTGAAATGATTAACCTCATATATATGTTTGTTTTAAATCATTTCGTGAGGCAGAGGAAATGCAGTGAGCTAAACCTCTGTCCTTGGATAAATATTTTTTGCAATCTTTATATGGGAAAATACTGCACTAAAGTGTATGGAATCTAGAAGCTTTACAGGATGGGAAGGGAGTTGGTTGAGGAAGTGGCAGTAGATCTTGATGAAAAGATGCTAAGTAGTGCAAGGACATTACGAGAGTTCTTGTCTGTCAGATTTCATTAATGTGTTGCTCTTGAAATGTTTTCAAAAAATCAAAAATATTAGGTTTGAGGCCTTATTAATAATAAAAAGATACAGGAATATCAGGTAGCAGGTTATCTTGACTAAGGAGTAATTGCAGTGAGGGAAATCAGTCGTGTAAACTAATAGCTTTTATGAGATGAGGTAATGTTTTTTTAAGCTCAGTTTTCAGTTACAAACAATAGAGAACAGTGGCAGTTTGCAGACTGAGCCACTGGTGTATTACTGTTCTGAAAAAGGTGAGCACTTACATGCACCAGGCAAGAATCTTCAGGCAGTGTCAAGGAAGTATTAACAGTGTTAGTCTTGGCATTGAGGCAACCCTCCAGGGAATGTCACATGTGGATCCTGGCAAAATGCAGACAAAAGAGGAAAGTTCCAGTCATAGAAAGGCAGGCATAGAAAGTAAAGCTAGGATGCTCTGCAGAAGACTGGACCTTAGAAAAGAGCTTGTTCTGTTTATTCTAGATGAACAAAATCTTCCACACTTGAATAAGAGCATCAGGCAGGTAAATAAATTGCAGGAAGAGAAAATGACAGAGTTAGCAGAAGAGCAAATTAGCTGTGTATAAAAATACTGCAGAAATTAAAAGAAAGTGGTAATACTGTGTTCAAGCTCATGCATCTTTTAGGACCAAAGGACACCGGCTGTTTGGTTGCAAATTGCTGTTACAGGCTAAATTAGGAAAGGACCTCAAAAAGGTACAGTGGGTATTGTGTCTGAAGTGAGACTGAATTTGCAAAAGCTTGGGTGGTGCTTAACTGGGAGGTTATCATTACCAGAAAGTGGGGACAAAGCTTCTGCTTTCTGTAAAACATTGCACTGTCCTCTTAAATTGTCACCCCATACCACTTACCTTGTATAAATTAACAAACTGAAGAACTTTACATGCATATTTACCTCTTTAGTCCAAGCAACTAAAAATTTTACCTTAAGTTTATGCAGTTCTTAGGGTGGTGAATCGTGATCATCCCAGGTTCTTGGCAGTATTTGACATTAAAAAATAATGAAGGGCTTCTTTCTCATCCCAGAAAAAAGAAAGAAGAACTTACTAACTTGCTATAAATTGAATTTGACAAATTTAAATCCCCTAAATGTTGTAGGAACTTCTTGTGGCATGGGTAGAATGTAATAGGTGTTAAGTATGGCTGCTTTAAGTATTAATTTTTGGCCTATCCAACATACCGTGTAATTGATTTGAAGACAGATTTAAGTGGAGGTGAATAGTGTGTGATTATGAGGTGGTTTATGCAAAGCTTTTTGCAGTTCAGAATAAGAATTGGTAGATGTCATGAAAGTGAAATAAATTGAAAGTTCTGTTCAGGGTGGAAACACGCAAACTTTTTGAAAATGTTTCTCTTCAGTAAAATCCTTGAAATTCTTAAGGTTATCTTAAGAGCTTGTGTCATTATAGCAGTGCAGACTATTTTTAATTTTTAAAATTTTTATAATTTTTAAAATTTCATTGTAGAAAAGCAAGACCTTAATTACATCTAATTACTCCTCGCTCTAATGTTTGATAGGGTTAAGGAGGACTTGATTCTAACATTCAGTATAGGTGAGCAGTGTTCATGTTGTTTCGCCCCCCTCCTATGGCACAGGGGAGCAAAAATAGGATGTGTTGTAAAGCACCTGACATGTAATATTTGAATATGCTGTGGCTATGAATTGCATTAGAACGGATGTCAAAATTCAGAAGTGGTGATGTGACATGCTTAGCCTGCCTCACTTTACACCTTAATGTACAAAGTAAATTGAAGATTGTGATGTGTGAGCTGTGTGGTCATTTTTAGGTATATAGAATGAAAAAGAATTCAAGTGTTTCTTGAAACAGTGCCACAGTTAAGGAAATAAACATTTTCTTGAAAAACAAAAAAAACCCTTATAACTAGGAATTTTAAGAAGAAGACTTGAACAATTTTAAATAACATTTTTTACCTAGCTTAGATTTCTGGAGTGGGTGCTTGATCTAGGCACTGGAAAAAAACTGTGCTTTTAAAACCAGAGAGCAAGAACTGGAACCACTTAAAAATAGTGCTGGAATTTTTTTTTTTTTCCTAAGAAATGTGGAGAGGCAGAAGAGAAGTAAATAGATGTGTAGGTGGATGAGACTACTGCTGGCTGAACAGCTGGGTTTAGGGTTGGGTGATCCATGGGAACATTGCAAAGAGAACTGTAACTGCTGAGCAAGAATGTCGTAGCAGGGAGCTTGCTTGTCTTTATAGGGAAGCAAGGAGAAAGCTTAGCAATTAATATATGCTGGGGGAGAGGGAGGAATGCAATTGTGAGGGGATGGGGAGAGAGCAGGTGCAGGCATCTCAATTGAGATGAAAGATTGGAAGCATGGAAATCGAGAAAGGAATTAGGAGATAATGCTGTTGCAAAGAAAGGAGACCAAAGGGAGTAAGAAGTGTTGAAAATTCAAACCAAAAATTAGCGGAAAAATCCACTCTCTGTGGTCTTGTCCTGCCCAATTGGTAATGAAACCTGAGGTGCCTGAACACATTCTTTCATCAGACTAGCTGTCCCATCCCCTGTAATTACTGCTTTTCGTCACAATATAACTCTAGGAGCTCATTTAGATGCTGTCAGAAGTGTGCACTGTAGGTGTGCAATTAAGCTTCTGAGTTGTGTAGGTGTCGTGATGACACTTGAAAGTGTTTTAACATTCTGCTTATAAAAACCCAGCCTTGAGGAAAGGAATATGGTCAGTGCTAAAGATGAACTTACTGATATCAGGAAATGCCCATATTTTAGAGAGTGGCATCTGCTGTTTCCATAGGGCCCACTTGTGTACACATATGAATAATTTCTGATGGACAAATCTTGGTCTACATGGTGGAGGCAATGTCACTGATGGTGCTGGACAGAGCTGCCTTACAGGTGCATGGTGCCATGGCTTTGTGTGACAAGGAATGCATGGTTGTGTGGTCCTTACCTGTCACTGAGAGTTCAGCTTCTAAGCTGGATTTTAGGGCCGTGGCATTTTAGAAGAAAGTGGGATTTGGTCAATGCTGTGGTTTGACTATGCCAGGTGGTAGCCTTTTGAAAGATGGGGAGTGTGCAGCTGGGGTGGAGAAGGAGGGGACAAAGCTGCTGCTCCTGGTGGCCACACCATCTTCACAGGCCTGTGTGGACTCACATTTATTGTGAGACCGCAGCCGTTTGCTCTGAAGGTTAAATAAGATGGGAAAGGAAAAGGTGGTCTCAGCAGTTGAGTGTTACCTACATTGTTTTCTCCACATGAGGAAATAAAATGGGCACAGCCTTTCATAGGAGGCCAACAGCCTGATATTGTAACACTGAGCATTCAACTCACAAATGAGCTGCTAGGAGTTCTGTCGCCCTGAAAATAAGCCTTCTAATTTGGAGTCAGAACTGTTCGTGTTGTTTTGTAAAGTTACTCTCAAGTTCCCACGAAATCCTGCACAAACAAAATGTGTTTTTCTAACTGTCCTTCTTGTTTTTCATTCCATTCATGATAAACAAGAGTTTGATGGACTTCTGTCCAAACCAATGGAGATGGACAGGAGAAGATCTCCCTGTCCAATCCACGGGGTCTCAAAGAATTGTATAAAAGCTGTGAAAAATAAAACTTCCTTCTTCTTCTTCTGACACTCAACCTGTGTGTGTGTGTCTGTTCGTTCATGCTCTCGAGCGACAGAGTTCTGCTCTAGCACTAGAAGGTGTTAGATGATATTCCATCCTCCAAAATAAGATGGGCCAAGTGGGTGTCCTTTGCTTGAAATTTTGTTTTTCTTTTCCCATCTTTTTAAATAGGAAGAATGCTCCTATGAGATAAGGGAAGACTATGGAATGTGTTGCTGTTTGAAGCGCTCAATCACAACAGTGTTATACCCTATTAAAAATAATAAAAATCTGTCTTGTGAACAGGACTTGCTGGACTGTTGTGTCATTAAAAAGGTTTAAGCAAAGAATTGAATTGGCTTGTAAGTGAACACTCCTGCATGCTGAGCAAGACTGGGGCCTGTTGTTAAATCTGAGAAGATTTCTTTAGGCACTTTTGTGCCTCGCTGGTTTTTGCAGCCTTGAAGTTGTCAGATTATTTTTAGTTTGATAAGGTATACATATCGCAGCTGCTCTCTCTTTTACATGTTGCACTGTTTTCTTCATATATCTCAAATTGTTTTTTCTTTGGCCAAAGAAATCACTTCTATTTTAAAATTTGTTTTCATACTTTGTAATTGTACACTGTCGCCGCTTCGGCTCTGTTCACACAGACAGAGACAGACAGACAAACAGAGAGGATCCCAGAAGCCAAGCAAGCTGAAGGGATCCTTCTCCTTTTCCATCTCTGTGTTTCATTGTAAATATCTCATCTAAATATCTATTCTTATTAAAAGCCTTCTAATTTCTAATCACTCAATCAATAGATTTTATTTGTTCTTGGAGCGGCCCTGAGACGCAGGGCTGTCTCTGAACAACAGGGGCCAGCCACAGAAATGTTGGCAATATCATGCTTGTAGGTTAAGTCCTGTATTTCAAGAACTTAATAAAACCAGAGCTGAATTTTTAAGAAATTTGTTCAAGAATAAACTGTTTTTCTTTTGCAGTTCAAATAATTTTCCTCTGTGTTTTGTGTTTGTTTGGGTTTTTTTGGTTTTGTTTTTTGGGGGGGTTGGAGGTTTCTTTGTGTGCAGATTATTTCTGCTTTTAAGAGAAAGATTTGGAAAAATCTTAAACTTATTTGAAAAACATAATTTTCTTTGATTTTCTTTTTTTAATAGAAAAAAGAAAACTGGCCTGATTTTTGCTCTGTCCAGCAATTCTGTATACAAAAATCTAGAGCTAAGATGCCATACGGCTTTGCATTCACCAAATACCATTGTAGGCAAAACAGACTGAACTTGGGAATAATAGTTTCACTTACTACAAACAAAATCAGAGTGGGATGAGAAGTAAAATAAATCTTAAAATCACCTTCCCATCACTCATCCCTCCTTCCCAGGCTCTACCTCCTCCCCTGCAATGGTACAGGGAGACAGGGAATGGGGCTTTTGCTCAGTTTGCCACAGATTGTTTCTTCCACTGCTCAGGGAGAGGAATCCTTTCCCTGCTCCAGTGTAGGGTCCTTCCCAGAGTTCTCCACAGACTTCTCCAACGGGCTTCCCATGGGCTGCAGTTCTTGGCAAATTGTTGCACTATGGATCACTCTTCCATGAGGTGCTGTCCTTCAGGCACAGTCTGCTCCTCTGTGGGTTCCCACAGACTCACATGTCTTACCAGCAAACCTTGTAGGTCCCTGCCAGGAGCCCATTCCATCACTGGCTTCCTGTGGGGTCACAGCCTCCTCTCAGGCTCCCACCTGCTCTGGCATGGAATCCTCTGCTGGCTGCAGGTGGATCTCTGGCTCTCTCGTGGTACTCCATGGGCTGCAGGGGCACAGCTGTGTCACCATGGTCTGCACCACGGGCTGCAGGGAAATCTCTTCTCCAGTGCCTCACCACTACCAAAGTCTAGCCACACAAACCCAATACAGCAAGCTATCTATTACTTATTAGCACTTTTTTGGATTCTAATCTTGTTGGAGGAGAATTAGTTTCTTTCTGTGTTTGGTGCTTTTTTAGTAGAATTGGTTCATGGTGTTCTTTGGCAGAAGTAGGTTAACCTGTTCTCCTCAATGCCATGGCATGGAGATTCTTTTTGGTTTGGGGGAAATTATACCAGCCTTAGACTTCTGATCTCTGCTGCCTGTTTGATACCATGCTGCACCACTTATTCTGAGATTCCTGTCATGGGGGACATCTATGCTGAATGGTAGCTGAGCATGTGGATGCTGAGGGACAGGTGAGAGTGCTAGATGAAGTATGGGATCTTATGGCTGGATCTTATGGCTGCTTTGGTGGTGACAGCAGGGGCCAGAGCAGCCCCACGTGTCTGCAAGCCGTTCCTGCAGGCCGCCACTCCGGAGCAGGGCAGTGCTCCCACTGTGGGCAAGGGAAAGGTGGTCTGCTTACAATTAATTTGCTGCACTCACATCAAGGGCTGCAATAAATGTCTGTTCATATTAGGAAATTTCATGTGCCCTAATTTATTTTGGAAAGAAAGTGAAACCTTTATCAGAATAAAGTTCTTATTGCTGAAAAGCTTTGAACTAATGAATTAGCAGCTGTTTTTATTCATGAGATACATTAGGAAAAAAACCCCAAAACATTTATTTCAATTAATTGTATCTTAAAATGTATAAGTGTTGCAGGGTTTTACTTCTAAACTTTTCTTGTTTTCAGAAACAAGACACTGGACAGATTTTGCTGGATATGACCTATAACCAGTTGGGTGTGACGGAGAAGGAATATTTTGGTTTACAGCAAAATGAAACTTCAGTAGATTCACCTGTAAGTATAGTATATAATAAATGTGTGTGCATGTATATGTGTGTTTAAATATATACTCGTGTAAGTATACACACATATTCGTGCACACACATGCACATAAAGAAATAGTATTTATTTGTAAATATTGTTAATCCATCTAATAGTTTTTCATTTCACAGCGATGGCTTGAACCAAGCAAACCTATTAGAAAACAGTTAAAAGGTAAGACTTATTTTTTCTATCTTTATTGTAACTTTGTAGCCATGTTTTTTTGTGTTCTTGTGACTAGAACAAATGCATGTTGTCCAGGTGGTAGATTTTCTTCAAGAGCAAGTTTTGTGTCTGGCAATGTTTTCAGCAGATCCTTCTGCTTCTCATTACTCCTACCTGAGTGGAAATAAGACCTTTGAGATAATTAACTTTCATGCTATAATAGCTGCTAAACCAGGTTTCTGAGTAGTGTTAGACATGCTTAGATGGTCATGAAAGCAGTATCATTGTGGTGCCAGTGAACTCCTTCTGAGAGGGAAGCAAAGGGACAGGGGTTTTGACTGAGGGAAGCCTAGCTGGTTTCATGTGTAGGTTTTGGCAATTTCTTGTCTTGCATACAATAAGAAACCCCAAATTTATGCATTTTTATTAAAAAACAACCAACCAACAAAAACTACACCACACACTTCCAGGTGTATTTGTTGTTCTAGCATGTCTTGTTTTATACAGCTTTGTATAAAGCACACAATTTTGGGTAGCACAGAATGCTGACCAAGGACGGGCTGGCTAGCATAACCCTGGCTGGAGAGCAGCTTAGGAGGACTGAGTGACACTGTCCCAGTTTGTGCTGTGACACTTGAGCTATGTTTTTCAGCACTCTCATTTCTGCCTTGTGCTGCAGATCATGCATATCTCTTTCAATTCCTACACAAAATTAGCATGGTGAACTTGTGTAATTTCATGTGTTTCTATGTAAGATAGAACTGAACATTATCCCAGCTGAGACACCTCAAGTATATTTAGTGCTTTTCTCTCTTCTAATGCTTAGGAGGCAAAGGTAGCTCAATAATGCCTTTTATGGAAAGTGTCATATTCAAAGTACTTTAAATGAAAGCATTAAAACACTTGAGAATATTTTCTCAAAGTTGGTGTTGGGGCATCAGGAGAGACTTCTCATAGTTCCTTTTAGTTTCTTGAAAAATATACATGAGCTTTCTATGTGATTGTTCGTGTTATTTTTCTGTAAATGTAGAAACGAAAATATTAAACTCTTTCAGTTTTAAACTAAAAATTGATTTGTGCTTCTAAAATATTGCAGGAGGTTTTCCCTGCACCCTTCATTTTCGTGTAAGGTTCTTTATACCTGATCCTAACACACTTCAGCAAGAACAAACCAGGTAACTTCTGTTTGATTTTTGCTTCCATGAACTACGAATGTGTAAATCCCTTCTTTCCCATGTCTGCAGCTTGGCAAACTATGCTTTATTACATAGATAACTTTGTATGACTCTTGTATTGAATGCTTTAAAATGGAGAGCTTGCTGCTATGCTCATGATGAGTAGTTTCTGATATACGCAGCCTACAACTCCGAGACACAGTTGGAGTATAAGTTAGTACAAAGATGTAGGTTTTAAAAATATGCTTATTTGTATTTTGCATTCTTTCTTTCTTCTTCTTTTTTTTTTTTTTTTATTAAAACATGCCCTTGGTCTATCTATCTTAGAAGTTTCATATCAACACTGAGTCAGTTTTGAACATGTGTAGTAGATTTAATGCTGAGGGTGTGGGAGGGTGGGGTTTATTTTTTTTTGGGGAAGAATAGATACCAGTTCTTGTTTTCTAGTTTGCCCATTACTTTTAACATGCAAAGATGTATAATACTTCAGTTTACAGTAGACCTCTAAAGTTTTCTTTTTTAACCTATCTCTGAGTTTTTGGGGTGGTGGGGTACATGAATTACAAGCAGTTTTCAATTAATTTGTCACAAGATTTTAAGTGAACAGTTGTTTTGTTCAGCACCTGTTATTTGGTGTTTAGAATTTGAAGGCACACATTAATCTGGCCATTAATCTGAAATTTCTGTAGCACTTTCATTGCTTATTAATTTCAGTGACTTGAATATAAATAGTACAACATGTGAAATTATATTTCTTGAAAAAAATTTAGCTTTTGACCTGTTTTGGTATTTGTTAATACAAATACAATACAGCAGTTTTAAGCTGTTCTGCAGTTTAAAATTGAAATTATTCTAAGATCTGCCCTTTAAGGTTCTTCACATGCTCACTCTGCAGTATCACTCTAAACTAACATTGTCACATGCACTAATAGGGGAAGACTGAACTGCTCTTGGAGAATTGTTTAAGAGCTTTCTGTCAGCATATGCTGCTAGAGAAATGTCTCATCCTCTATTGAGTAGCTCTAAGATAGACTGCCACAGTCAAAATTGATTGAGATTTGGGGTGTTTTGCCTTTTTTTTTTTAATTATTTTTTAAAGTTGGATTCAAAATGAGTATTCCAGGTGGAAAAAGAGCCCAGTTCAGTAGTGGTTTGGTTTTTGTAGTGTTAATTGTGACATTAATACTGTGACCCTGGAGGTGCAGTAGGGACTGCCAAAGATCCTTAAAAATGTTGTGAGAGTGAGTGGGAGTATGATTGCATATTTGTAAATGCCACTAATATTTGTTCATCTGTTTGTATAGTTTGCTGGGAAATCTAATGAAATAAAACTAATATATGTAGCTATTTGAATCATACCATTTAAAAATAAATGCACATTTGTTTCTTTTCCAAAAAAATCTTTTCTAGGCATTTATTCTTTCTGCAGTTGAAGACTGATATTGCAGAAGGAAGGTAATAAGAATCATCAGTTTCTCTATAATTCTTTTAAAAATAAAATTAAAAAGCCTTTTACCTGAGGGTATTGTTGCTGTAAAATTATCCCAACTGATTATCCCAGTTATCTCAAAAATAGGCCTTGTGAAACATAAAGGAAAATCATATTGCTAGGAAATGTTACAAATTTTCATGTAGCTCACTTATTAAGAAGAGTTTAGAAGCCTGTTGTGAATGAGATGTAGGAGTTGCTGCATGTCAACAGGCACAACATCAGCCACAGAGATATTTATGCAAAGCTTCTTGTGCCAGGTATGGAATTCCAAACCTGGGGACCTGCTGCCTAGTGCAGTAATCAGGAGGGAGTACCAAGGGGCAGTTCATGCTATTGTTTCTCATAATTTCAGGGTTTTATTACCTATATAGTGGGCATATACCCAGTAGTTTCTTTGGCTGCAATTTCTGTGTGTTTGTATATTAAAAAAAAAATAAAAAGGAAAACGTGGTTGAAGTATTTGCTGCCAAATGTCAGTTGCCTATAGGTGTTGGCTTTTTTCTTTTATAGAGTTGGTTTTGGTCGTAAGATCAGAGCTGTCTTTGTGCTTGGCATTTGGCTAATTTTAGTGTTTGTGTCTAGTTTTAAATATACCAGAATGCAGCTATTAATGTCCAGAGTTCCATAAAAATCCCTTCTCCTTTTTCTTTCCTCAATAAGCATCCAGCAAGAATTTTAGCCTGTTGTTTTCTGATTAGTTACTACTGTTCACTTCAGGAGCTGTTAAATATCCACTTGTACTGTGCTTTAACAATCAAACTTAGTAAGAAAAAAATCAGATACTCTTGAAGCTAAATTAGTCTTCTCATACTGAACTAATTGCGAGACATTTTTAATAAGGCGTATGTACAGCCTATATCTAAATAAAATTATTTCCTCTCCTTTCCAGGTTGTCATGCCCCATTAATTCTGCTGTTGTCCTGGCATCATATGCAGTACAATGTAAGTAATAACCAATCATTATTTTGTTAATAAATTTATTTGACCAACTACCTTCTTGGCTGTTCATCAATAGAAAGTCGAAGAGATTTCTTTCCTTATCTATTTTTGCAGAGTGCTTAGTATGCAGGTGCAGAGACAGTCTGAATAGAAAAAACATACTTTTTAGGCCTGTCACTGAAAAAAAGAAGTTGATACAAGAATAAGGTTGTTACTTAGGTGTGCCTCTACTGCTGACAAAAAAGTCAGGGTTCCATTGTCAGTGGAAACAAAACAGTGAAACTTACTGTGTGTTACAATAACTACAGGAAAGCATTCCAAGGGAATAAGTGGTCATCTAGAGAACAGTTAAGAGGAAGGTAAACTTGTGATTAAGAAACTACAGAGTTCTTACATAATGTTTGTTTCATGGAATTTGGTTTGTTAGTTGTGTAAAACTGGCGCTTTGCAATACATTTAAGGTGACTCTACATATAAGAACTTACATCCTTCTCATACGCCTTCAACTGGCAAAAAAAATTCAAGTGATGATACTAGAAAAACATCTTCTGTAGGAAAACCACACTGGAGTCTGATCCAATGCCTCACAAGCATCCTCAACAGACAGTGAAAAACAGCTGGAAGAAGACCTTTCTCATTAAACAAATAAAGGGAAAAAAAACAGGTTGAGGGTTTAGGGGAGTTTGCATATTTGTTAAAATAGTCAGGGGAAAGTATGCAAGAATAGTTGTGTAATTATTTGGCTGGATCTCATTTCTTTTATGGAAAGGCTAACAAGGCCCACAGAAACAATTGGGGTAATTTCTGTTTGAAATAAGGATGAAGCTAAAATAATCCAAGTGTGGTTTTCAAAGAAGAATGTGATAAAGTTGTAGTATCTATCAAAACCCTAATAGTCTATGAAATATTTGCTTTTATGTTTAAGCATGTCATATGTCGCACCCTTTTATAAAATGAAACAGTAGTCAGATTCAAGTTTCGGTAAGAACAGTTGAAGCCAGAAAAATTTTCCATAGTAGGTGGTAATCCCAATTTTGTAGCCAAATAAAGTTCATCCTGCTCTGGTATTCCTGAGGCCCAGTAAGGGCACTTGAAGGCTGAAACACTCTGCATTAGGATTGCTAAATGAACTATTGGCAACCGAATTGTGCTAAAGCTCAAAAATTAAGAATGCACAGGTTTTATCACAAAGTGAAATTACTCATGCCATATCTAGTGTACCTGAAATCCCAAAGTAGTTCCTGTTTCCCCTTCAGTTTTATGACTGTTCCTTTTTTAGTGCTTAGGCTGGGATACCTACTAATGCAGTTATCTGTACTTTAAAGAGAGTGACAGAAGGATAGTGAAAATTGTCAAAGGGTACTAGTGTGTTTTTATCTTTCATGGTGGATTCTGCATTTCCCATTGAGCTATTTGCCTGTTTTTTCACCACCTGATAGTGCTGCTTTTAACAGGTGGTGCGGGTTTTTTTGGTTTCTTTTCCTTTGTAATTAAAAAAAAAGCCAAAGCGTAAAAAACCCCAAACCCAAAAGTAACCTTTTTTTCTATCTGATGTCCTTTCTGTTACTGTTTGTGTGATACTGATATTTATTCTCTGCATTGGTAAAGAATGAAATGTTTGATAGAGATACTCCTTTTCTTTTTTTCCTTTGCTTTTATCTAAAGATGATGGCATAGGAAAGACATTTTTGAAATCCGAGGGTTTTGGTCTCCTTACTGAGTCATGTTTGTTGTGATTCCTGTCCACTGAAATTGTTTTAAGTCATTTTCTATTAGTGTTTTAATTTCTAATCATACTTAGTAAGGAGAGCAGGAGTTCTTGGGTATGAGGCAGCTGCTTATGAGAAATCCACTGTCTGAGGTAGCCAGGAATCAGTCCTACCTGAGCTGTTTACTTCCACTTTTTGCCAGCTTTCAGACTGCTCTCTCCTTCCACAGCTTCCCTTGTATGCAGAAGGGTTATTGTCTGACAAAACTGTGGGTTGTTTGTTTAAAAGGTCTAGTTGCTGGTGGGAGGGTTGAAGCAGGTCTATTTGAAGTCTGGTGTTTG
>VZTN01018199.1:1233-16052 GCA_013400515.1 Erpornis zantholeuca
TATAGTGAAAAGTTACATTTTATAAAAGCAAATATACTCTTGCCATTTGTAGGATTTACATGATTTCCAAAGTAAACCAATCCCAGTAGACACATTCACTCCATCACAAATCTCATTCAGGTCTAGTATTATTAGCTTTTCTATAAAGCAGACATAAAGAGCTTCTATTATTATGCTTCAAAGGGTATTTTTGCTTTTTGACAAAATTCAAGACCTTTCTAGTCTTCATTAATAAAAAACCCAGGTATGTTCTTTTTTTATTATGCAAAATATAGCTGGTCTACTATGTCAGCCTGAATGGACTCAATTATATACAACTTGCAAGTTATTTTTAAAAATGACCTCAAAAATAAAAAATAAAATGTTTAGAATGTATTATTAGAAAAATTCCTTCCGTAAATGTACTACCTTCAACAGAGCAAGACAGAAAATTGGCTTGCCCAAGGAGACAAAGGGGTACTTTGGTAATGCTGTGGTTAAAATTACCATAGTGAGGGATGAGAAGCTGGAAGTGGTAATGTGTGT
Source organism: Erpornis zantholeuca (assembly GCA_013400515.1). NCBI lineage: Eukaryota > Metazoa > Chordata > Aves > Passeriformes > Timaliidae > Erpornis > Erpornis zantholeuca. The sequence continues at coordinate 1,759 of VZTN01018199.1, forward strand.
TATTACTATTTCAGCTATTTCTTCCTATTTGTCAGCCTTCTGTCCCAATGTCCCAGATCATAAGACCTGCACTGGAATGAAGTCATCCACTTCTACTTAGCTATAATCCTTTAAAATAATTATGTCAGCCATGTAATCCCTGATACCAGTCTAAAGACCTAAAAGACATCCAGGTTAGTTTTGCTTTTGGTTTCAGAGGTGAACTGGATGAACAGAAAGGATTTTGATAGAAACAAGGTTTGCTACACTGAACTCAGAAGAGTTCAACTGACTGTTCAACTCCAAATCTCTTCTCCTCTGCCATGATATAAAGAGAATGTCCTTATGAGCTTAATGCTTTTTGGTTTGGTTTTGTTTTTAAAATCTGAATACTTGCTTTGTGAGAGAAGGAAGCAGAAATTTCATTAGTATGGAAAAAATTTAATAGCAAACCACACATATAGTATGATCTAGCCAAGCTGTCATAAAATGGAGTTAAACCAAAATGTTTTAATGATGTCCAGTGTATCTAGCACAAATGCTTCATGACCATACACAGTGCAACTCAACTCCACAGTAACAAAAAAGGGAAGAATTGAAGGTCTGGGCAGAGGAAGTAGATATAAACCACTGATGTGTATTTGTATCAACTTTGTGTGATAAGCAATCTGCTTCCTCTCTTTTAACTGCAAGGCAAAAAAAAAAAAATTTGCTTTCTGGTAAGAGTTTCAAAGTTTTGCAAGTTTTCACCACCTAAGCTCTATCTTCTGTCTTCACTGTTACAATGAGATTATATCTTTATTCAAAAGTTACAGAAGTTTTGATCACTGATGTGCCATGGCTGAATTCTTTCCTCTTGTTTCATTACTGTTAAGAGAACAAAGGGGGAAAAATCCAACATCTGCACAGAACTTTAAACTTCCTCTGACTGTTTTAGCTCTGCTTTTGACTGTTCTCTATACTACCTTTGTGGTGTAGACTTAAGAAAGGAAAATCTAAGGTGAGTGATTATACATGTCACACCTGAGAAAAGATATTCCTGTTCCCCAGAAGTTGTGGGCTGCTACCAATGCACTGTAAGCCTGAGGGCCAGGAAATCAAACTACAGCAGAAAGGGATCACCTTACTATTTAATCACTCTTTGATACTTACAGCAAAGATTTTACAATAAATGACCAAAAGTTGATAGTTGATTTTTTATTAATTAACACACATTACTAACATTGGCAATGTAAGTGTAGAAAGCTGATCTCCTGGGGGACTGAAACTCTTACTCAAAGCATGTTATTTAGAAAGCCATGATATAGTTATATATGTTATCTGAAGTCCTTTAGAGAATGCATATGTTGCCTGCTTACAAAGAAATTATACAGAAGAGGAAGCAAGAGTTTTACAGCAATACAGGCCTGCTCAGAAAGAAATTGTGTCAACTGGAAATGGCATAAATTAACTTGCCATCTTTCATGACTGCTGAGCTGTTTGCAACCTTTAAGACAGGAATGTTTAACTAGGATACAGATGCTTACAATCTAGTATCAATCAGGATACTGATGGTATGCATTTAGACACAAGTAAAAACAAAATTCTGGAAGATGCAATACTTTTTTACTACAGTCAGAAACAGAAGTAGGAATCAAAAGCAAATGGGAAAATAACACACACCACAGACATTTTCCCTAGCAGTTTTAGCATTATGAAATTCCTGCTTACGTTTGGGTTCATCACTTGTAACAGCCTGAATGAAGTCATATGGAGTCATGTATAGCTGTCCCTCAAATTCTAGACTGGCAAACCTACGAAACCGTTGCTCCCGCGGAGTTGCGTAGAGGTGTAAATCTTCAAGGTCTGATCTGTTTTCTGTACCCTTCAAAGACAAAAGGACACAGTTTTAATCTATGAAAAAGGTTCTGATTTACAACTGCCACATTCATCATAAAGGAATTGTAACTATAAAAGTGATAATTCATAAAGTCAAACACACCCAAATATTTTTGTGTGGTAAGAGCTGAAATTACAGTCGGGATTTCATTTCTATGATTTTCAGCCTTCTACAACTTTAGCAACAAATCTTTGTGCATTGAAATTGGTGGTACTACCCAACCTCAGAAGAAAAAAGCTTAAAAAAAGAGAACTTCGGCTCCTCGATCATAGAAGAGGCAGCTTTAATTCAAGGAAGTTGTTCAGCAGACAGACTTCAAACAACTCTGCCAAGAGTATTTCAAGTTTTATGATATTTCAGAAGAGAACAGAGTAATACTTTTTCTGTATTGCTTCTTAATATAGAGTGCAGCTTTTGATAGTAATAGGCCTCCATAAGACACTCCAATGTAAAGCTACCATATTTGGAGGAACTGAAGAAGAGAAGAGCAAAATTACCTTTCCAGAGTTACAAAAGTATAATATAGCATTAAGTTCACATATTATAGGAATTTATGTCAGGAGTTTCTGTTATATTTCCCATGCAGCTGATTTACATGTAAACTTGGTAGTAAAAAACCGTAAATGTTCTAAATTCTCACATCTTTCTGTTACACTGTCAAACCTTTAACAGAAAACATGCTACTGCTATCTGAAAACTCTTTTTAGCCCATAATGAGGCAAACTCCTCTGTGGAATCATTATCTTGAAGAAAATATAAGTATCAACACTTTTTCAGAGATGAAAAAGCCAAACCCAAACTGTTTCCTAGAAGGAAGAGAAATCATATGGGTAACTTCTCCCATTATGTTAAAAAAGAAATGGTCCCAAATTGATCAGTATTCCTGTCATTTCATACAGTATTCCTAAGATTCTTCATATGTTTAACTAAGGAACACACATTTTCACTACTACTATGTTTTCTTTTAACAACAGACAAATGCACTTTGTTTTTCAGAGAAGCATCTAAACCCAAATATAAGTTGGAAGATGTCTGCAGTGGCTGTCCACTGAGATAACTGTCCTCAAATACAAACAGAAATTGGCTTTCCAAAACCCTTCTAAGAATAGAATACAGATTTCATCAATTAGAAGCAAAGACACATTTATACTGAGCAGTCAAAGATCTGGGCTCACTTTTCTTCAGCTTTTCAAACAACATTCTTAAAAAATAAAACATTGGTGAGACTACCGCAGTCAAACAAAAGATTTAATTAGATTTGTAGAACAGAAACATCAAAAATGAATACGTCTAGAAGAGGTCAAACACCTTCTATTCGGAAAAATAAAGATGATGTTTTATAGGGGAGTTATACTACTTAATACCTTATCTAGACCATATTAGCCAGCCTTCTATGAGGACAAAAGACTATTGGCTGTGTATTTCTCTTTCTGAGCTGTCTCCAGTACTTTCAAAATCATTGCTCCATGTGTGTATGTGTGAAAATTTCAACAGAGGAGCCTGTCATAGAAAGGAAGATTAAGAGAAAGGCTTATACAATAATTTAATTTTCAGTAGATTGCTCTACAAATATTCTGCACTTCTGCCTCAGAAGCAGCTCTAAACCAGGGCTTCATGTTTTTTACTATTTTTAAATGATTACCAAATTAAATATGGGGAGGAAAAAATAAAGTCTAATAGCCAGACCTCCAAAGTCATCTCAAAATGACAGAAAGAAGCTGAATTCTTTTCTAACATACTCACATGCAAGCCAAAATATTTCTGTCCTATCTCATTGTTTGAATATTTTCATCTTACGAATCCTTCAGCAGTCCAGGGGCATTCAAGCTATGCCTTCATGTGAGGAGTACACAACTCAGTTGTTTTGATAAAACTTGTAGTGACACAACTGACTATCCTGTATTTGAAGTTTAGTAATCTATCTTTTGATACATATGTTATTTTATCACCATTACAAACATGCTCGTGAATACATTCAGGTGGTAAACATGAGTAATAAAGCAATATTTCTGCAAAGTCAATTTTGAGAAGAAAAACAGCTTCAAGGCCATATTACACACGCTGTATGCATAATCAATTGTAATCAGTCACAATCAATCATACACAGTTGTGGAAATCTCTAGATAATGTATCTCTCAAATATAATTATAGTTTGATCACTGTCAGTATTTAGAGAGCATATCGAGATTCTTTGCTCTCTCAAGGAATTCTGTCTCAGGTACTACTGCTTAGTATTTCGCTTGAGACGCTTAGAAAAGCATTTCCTAAATTCTCAGACACATATTTCAACATCTTAAGGACTCTATGCTACTACAAGTATAAAGTAACTGCAAACACGGAACTTTAAAGACCTGCCTAAAATTGATGCATGTCAGTACTCAGGTCTGGAAAGTCATTGATTTGATTACTGCCTCATTTCTCAATCTAATTTCCCTCTGACTATATAGCAATGCCAATATTTCATGCTCTGGCTCAAAATCATTGTAACCTGATAAGAATACAGCCTGATGGAGAGGAGTACCTCTCTAAAAGCCCAGTTACCTGCATGCCCTTGCTCTGGCGCTTTATGTTCACTTTTCCAAGTGCCAAACTGGGTAAGTGAACCAGTCTGACTGAGAACTTTTCTTTTGCGGGTGTTATTTTTAAGCCAGATAGATGCCTGGATCTACTCCCAAAATACCCCAGTTATTTGTTTCAAAACCTAGGCCACAGGAACTTACACATTATGGAAAAGAAAATACCACCTGTTCCAGCAGCAAGCTCCACCTACTTCCATTGTCACCCTGAGGGAAAACTGTGATCTTAAGTTTAATTTTATTCCAAGGAGTAAAAACAGCACTTTATTTTGAAGTTGGTGGTTTTATCTAAAAGAATCCAAACAACTTATTTCTGCTATTGATCTAACATGAATTTAAATAAACGTAACACATACTGGATCACTGGTCCACACACTAAATGTCCAAATAAAAGCAAAGTTTGGCTGCAGAAGACTCCAGGCACACAATTAGCAAACTGACAAATAAAACCAGCTTTGGCATAATATTATTTTTTTGTCCAAATTTCTTGTCAGAGCTTTACTGCTTCTATTACGCTTATTAATTTATGCAACATACAGAACATTTTCTCTTATATAACAGCTGTAATTACTGGGAACTAACAAATATTCTAATTAAACAACAGGACAATCTAAAGTATTACCTCAATTTGCACTTCTTTGGGCATTCATTTAAGAAATTCATCTCAACACATATAACAATGAAACACCTTCTCTTTTCCCCAACATTTGAAAAGGATAATGCAATGAGGCAAGTGTGAAAATCTTAGTGATACCACCAATTGCTCTTGATTGATTCATTTCATATTTATGCCCATCTTGGACAATCTTATTGTAGAAATGGGCACAACAGGAACACCTCCAGTGAAGAAAGGCTGAGAGAGTTGAAATTGTTCAGCCTGGAGAAGATTCCAGGGAGACCTTAGAGCATCCTTCCAGTACCCACAGGGGGCCTGCAAGAGAGCTGGAGAGGGACTTTTTACATGGGCACATAGAGACGGTACAAGGGGGAATGGCTTTAAACTGCAAGAGGGCAGATTGAGATTTGATGCTTCTTTACTGTGAAGAAAGGAATGGTGGTCAGAGCTGGCACAGACTGCCCAGAGAAGCTGTGGATGCCCTATAAGTGTTCCAGGCCAGGCTGGATGGGGCTCTGAGCAACCTGGTCTAGTGGAAGGTGTCCCTGCCCATGGCAGGGGGGTTGGGAACTAGATGGTCTTTAAGGAACGTTCCAAACCAAACCATTCTATGATTCTTTGAAGAAAAGACAGAAAGTAGGTGCTGAATATCTCAGGGAAGGTACTGCTGGTGAAGAAGTCATCAGGATTCACTAGGCTTCCAATTTCTATTTTAAGTTTCAAGAGTTTATCCAGACTAAATATCTCTGTGATCACCAACTAATTTCAAAAACTTTAATGAAAGTACATCTCTCTGACAAACAAATGAAGGTAGATTTTTTTATGCTACATGTTTACTAATCCTCTTGGCAATCATGCCTACTAACTACTATGATCTTGTATCACGTTACAATTCTCTGTCTTTTAAAAAAGAGACACGGCCATTTCCTTCACACAGAAATTCACAAATCTCCCAAGAGCAGTAATACCTTAATTTTAGGCTTAGCTGCTTATCTGTGGTTTACCTGCACATGTACACTGACCTGCTTTGTTAATAGAAATATAGGGGGAAAAAGTCCACAGCTGAAACCAAGAATCTAGCTTTCCATCATTCCAACTTTGCAACTCAAGAATAAATAAATGATGCAAGACTGAAGCTTGTAAGAACTCACAAACAATATATTATCTTTTCCCTATTCTCAAAAAATTTTAAGTGTTAACAGTTATAATCAAACAACTTATGGTTACCATCCTTCTGCCTTTCCTCCCTCTAACTCTGGTACTTTGTTGCTCCGTATTTCACCCCATTCTCCTGTGCCATACTCTTGCAGAAGGACTGGAGAGAGAACACAGCACCTTTTTCAGGTGTTTAAATCAGCTGAAGAGAAAAAATTATCTTGATCTATTTTCCTGGTGTTCCCTAACACAGAATTGCATATATGCATACCTTATTCTCCCATGGAGGACATTTCAAAGCCCTTTCTAAAATGGATTAAATAGATTCAACACAAACCACAGTCAGGCAAAGGAAACACAGGGAAACACTTTTTATTGAAACGAGATAAGTAAACATTAAATTGAAGACCAAATAGTAATTTGGCAGGGTACTTCTCTGAAGTGTAAGAACATCATTCTTCAATTGCGTGTGCTGTCATTGTCTATCTAGGCTACACACATTACAATAGCCTAAAATATCTGGGAAAGGCCTTGGAAGTTTCAAATTTATTATGCAAATGAAAATATGATGATAATGCTTTCTTCCTAACATGTTTCAATGACTTCATATAATTACTAAAAACTCTTTCCTGCAAGTATTGTATTTAAAAAGGGCCTCCTAAAGCCCTACTTGTTGTAATAATACCACCACATGTGTCACAAAGCAGTAGTCCTTTAGATGAAGGTTTTTGTTATGGAAAATCAACATTTTTAAGTCAATTAACTTGGAAAGCATTCATTGCAGAACCTCTTCAGAGTGACACCCCTCAGCATTTTCTCCCTCTATGCACAGCAAAAACTTGAGTGAAGAAAATCTATTTAAATCTATTTAAAAATCTTTTTATCAAGCAAATTCAGAGTTAAAACCCATTCCCATTTTGGGTTCATCCTTCATGTACTGTGTGTATCAATAGAGAGAAGTCAAAATGTCCTGAAAATCTGATGTTCTTGATGCCTTAGGATTTCCTAGACGTCATTCTCACGAAGGTCTTCATGTACTCCTTGAAGTTCCTTGAAGCACAGGCTAATCTCCACTTCTGGTCCCATGTTCCATGTTCATCTTACTGGCTGTCTTACCTCAGAAACATTTCCTGTCAGACTTTGGTATAAAATGAACCAAGCTGTATGTCCTTCCAGTGAAACCCATGCAATAACTTTACATTGTCACAACACAATGCAAGGCCTAACACAGGGCATGAGTCTACAGTGACATTAAAATAGCTAAAATTTTGCAATAGTTATGGCTATGAACTATCTGAAAATATAAAAAAAAGGGCAATGATTTGGCTCAAATTCACTGGGAGTCAAGTACAGAAGATAAAACAGAACCTCATTACTCTTTTTATTAAAAAATGCAAAAGAAATGTTCTTAGTCAAGTGTGAGTCTTGTCTAACATTAGGTCAGTAATTAATAAGTTTGATTCTGTGACAGAATATCTAGTTTTCCCATAGAGATAAGCTTAAAAGCCAGATACAGATTTTTGGAAATTAAAGATTTGATGCCTACAAGCTCACAAAGCTCTGCAGAAGTAATCTACAAGAATCCATTATCAAAACTCAGAATAATACTCCAATTGCCAGATTAAGAGAATATCCACAAAAAAGTGTAAAATGTTTTACAGAACAAATAACTATTTGTTCTAATATTTGTTCATAAATACACATTCTGTGTGTGCATGTGACGCAAAAAGCTCCAGCAGTATCACATAAAATCTTACAACTTTGCTGTGTTCCAAGTCAAATCAGTGTTCTCTTGTTTTTTCCAACTGAGATAAAGGAGAGTCTATTTTAGCTAAAGAAGCCAACGTTTACTACTAAAGGTACATTTTGCTTCCAGTCAAAAATATGTTTGCTACAGTAGTTTAATCTTTAATTTATTTCAAGTGAGTAACTTTCTTTGAATTTTTGCTTGCAAAGTAATCTGTCTTCCATCAATGAGAATCTGTGCAAATTATTAAAATACAAAGGTTTTCAAAGCAAGGCTGTTCCTAACTTCCTTCGTTTATATTTGACTTCAGGCTTATTTAATATGCTCCCATGTAGATAAAAGTAGTGCAATTCTGTTTTCATGCTGGGTGGCCAAAAGGTTAACTGTCAGGTTCCCAGTGTGGGAAAATCCCAAAGGAGACAAAAAAAAAGTTGTTTTGATGCTTACTGAAGTAGTATTTCTAGCACACTACTTAGATGTAGTACAGCTAACAATTCTGTTAGTTGATCCTGCTTCACTGAGATAAGACCATTATTATATTAAAGAATTTCAAGCACAGGAAGCTGGAATGTGTTTAAAATGCTGTAAAAAGGGCCACATTCAGGTATAATTCTGTTACAGGAAATCCTTGGGGTAACTAAGGATTACTGTAACTAATATATCAGTCCTTCTTGCATTAGTTTCACAGGGAGCCACTTCACCTATAGCAGTTCTTCAAGAACCTTTAGTCGGTATGTGTATCCAGCTCCATATGTTCACATGCTTCACTACATGCAACACTAAAACACACTAGTAGCTGGATCTGTTCATCCCAAACATGCACCATCCTTTTTTAACAATACAAGGAACACAGAATAAATGACAAACGGTAAACCTTCCTTTTCCTTTTCTCACTATACCTGGCTGGCAAGCAGTATCCTTCTCAGGATTACACTGGTAAAGAGCTTCAGATGTGCTGAGTCAAAGAGCAAACCATCTTCCTACATTTGGCAACTGACCTATGACATGAAACACGCAACACTTAAGAAATAGCATTTGCTGCAAGCGGCTTTTGGAAAAGTGATGCTTATGCATCTTTTGGAATGGCACCCTCTTTGAGCAGGCAGAAGAGTCTCCTCCTTAGGGGAGCTTCCCTTACTTTTTGGAGGTAAAGTCTTGTTCTTCATTCTACAGAGATGGAAATACATGACGTAATGCACTTAGAAATGTGCTGCTTACAAAAACACTTGACCCTTTGAGTATTTTTGCAAAGTGGGAGTTTGACAGTACTGCTGAGGTACTAGGGAAAAGCCCTTTGAAATCATCTGAGGTATGTAGCTTCCTTCTGCTGGAAATGAATGTGTGTTCAGAAATGTAATAAAGTACACATTCTGTGTCCGTCTCTCCCTGTCCCTCTTTAAATTCCTAAACCATCTCTGAAGGAAGTGATTCTCAGAGAATATCCCAAAATTACAAATAGAGGCCTGAAGTTCACTACCTTTACATAATGACAATATGATTACATAAAGACCTCTTACGAGTACAAAGAGGCATCATTAGTATTTCCAAGCATTTTAGTAAGTTTTACTAATGACACTGAACTTCTGGAAGTAAGGAACTAGAAAACAAATATTAACCACTCTGAGAAACTCTGTCACTCTGTCAAAAAACCAGTTCTTTCAAAGAGATTCCTGCTCTGCATAACCATCTCCTAGACTTTAAAGGAGTTGTCTGCTAGCAGAGTTCCCCCAGTCTTTGCCAAAACCTTCAGACACAAAACTAGCAGCTCTGAGTGCTGAATTTTACTTTGGTTCTGAAATGTTCTGTCCCTGGAATTAAACTGGTGGTTTATTATAGTGTCCAAGACTTCACTCCAAGTAATCATATATAAAGCCCTTGGGTTCAAAGCAACTCTTAGAAAGCATCTGGGAGATGGTAATCCTGTAGGGAGGTAAGCTTCATGCTGCTGCTGCTGCAACAAATCTTACTCTCCACCAGAACACCTCAAATGTTATGCTTGGTCAAGTAAGTATACTTTTGCACCCGTTACATGATCTTTGTCTAATCAAATAGTCTGCCACACCACACACCCCATGCTGGTGACACATTCCAGAGTTTACTTGACTTTTACTAAATAGCATTTTCTTACTCAAATGTACATAAACTCACAAATCTGTTGCCCATCGGGCTTCATGCTGTAACGATTTCATAGAACATGGAGACAGATATGCAGACCACTTTGGCACATTGTTTCTCTACAAGCCTCAAATACATTTTTTTTTTCAGTTACTCTCAGATGATGTACCTCATTTCGGAACTGGTCAAAAATATGTCCCATCAACACCTGTGTAATCATCACTATTAGTCCTGGAATCTAAAATCCCTTTTAAAATTTCCTGGCTCATAAATCCTAGAAGACAGTAGTAGGATATTACAACCAACTATCAAGATATACATGATAACTTTATATACTTAAATATTCTGTCACTACTGCCAAGCATTATTTCAACTCGGTGACAGAACCTGAAAAAAAGTCAGCCGTAGGGATATTAACTGGGACTAGCACAACTCTCAAAATACTTTCACAGGCCAAATTAACATTACCTAGCAGTAGATGACCTCCCAGAAAACATCAAAATGTAAACTAGGTTAACCCCTGTGTTTTTAGTGTTTGGGGGTATCAGAAAACTATTCTGCTGTCCACTGGAGCTGCCTGGATGAAACAAGAGGGGGATTTCACTTATTACACTTTTATAAAAATTCCTCTGAAGAAATAAAAAGGACATATGGCAGTTCAGTACCAGATATTATACTGATTTTGGCTGGCATAGTTAACTTTTTTCACAGTAGTTGGTATGGTGCTACATTTTGGATTTGTGACCAAAACAGTGTTGATAACACAGAGATGTTTCAGCTAATGCTCAGCAGTGCTGGCACAGTGTCATGGCTCATCTTGCTTCTCACAGTGCCCCACCAGTGAGTCGTCTGGAGGGGCACAAGAAGCTGAGAACACAGCTGGGACAGCTGACCCCACCTTACCAAAGGGAGATTCCAATACCATACAAAATTGTGCTTGGTAATAAAAGCTTTGTGGAAGAAAGAAGAAAAGAACACATGCATTCAGTGCACTTGCCTCCCCAAGTCACCATTACCTGTAACGTAGCCCTGTTTGCCTGGAGACAGCTGAACACCTGCCTGCCCACAGGAAGCAGTGAATCAATTCCTTGTTTTGCTTTATTTGCATGGCTTGTTTTCCTTTGCTTGAGTGGCTTTCGCTCAGCTTGTTAAACCATCTCTACCTCAACCCACAAGTTTTCTCACTTTTACACTTCCAAGTCTCTTTCCCATCACACTGCCAGAAGATTAGGGAGTGGCTGTGTGCTACAGTGTGGTGCCTGCTGGCCAAGGTTAACCACAATACCTTACACTGTGATACTGTTTTCAGTTATAAACTCTATTATTATTACAACTATGTATTAACCTTTAAAAATGAAATTATCCATCATCAATTAATGTTTCAGAATGGATTTTTAAATTAACACAAAAATTATAGGAGGAGATAGATTTTCCCTCCAAAACATTTACAAAAAACTTAAGACTCTGTCAAGTCTATGTTTATACAAGTCCATGTATGACAGCTGTCTAGGTTTTAAAGGAAAGGATTTCAGGTATTGCAAGGGCCTTTGACAGTACTTTACTGTCAGTACTGGGGTCTTTTTTAGTGGTTATTCTGTCCCCCAGGGGTGATGCAAGGAACTTTCAGTGTAATTGCTCCCACCAGCTGCTGTAGATCTCTATACCAAGACACTGACAGCAGAGACGCTATTTCCTGCTTCCAATTATCTAAGTAAATAGCATTTACAAAAAGCATGCTGCTAGAGGAAAGATTAAAGAAGAAACATGCACATGAAAATATTAGAATGAAGTAGAAGAGTGTGGCTTGGATGGAGGGAGGAAAAAGAAAAGCTGTTCCATGATTTGCTTTGGTGGAATGAAAAGCAGCCTGAGACTGGAAATGAAATGGGGAATCAGAGAAATAGAAAAGTGGGGTAAGGATAAACCTAGAAAACCCCAGAAAGCAGTGCCAGCCTTTGTGCATCAGGAATAAAGAAAAAACCAAAAGCAGCTGAAAAGGATTCCAAGATACTTGAGCCACATCATTCTTTGCTGATCAGTACCTGATAAAACTGTAAAAATATCCTAGCAAAACATGCATCACAGTTCCATCAAACTCATCTATAGAGAAGCTGCAGGTTATCATTCTCCAACAACTACTCCAAATATGCTCTGCAGTAGATCCAGGAGCTCCAACCTTGATCCTACTAAGACTGACATCTTTATGACTTTTCATGACAGAATTTTCTACTTTCAAAGTTATCAGACTTTTTAAGCTGTTACACTCAATTAAATTTGAAAACTCAGCACTCAAAATTAGAAATTAAAATGTTACTGCCACTCAGGCAACACTAATTCAGCTTTCTAACAAAGGATGTTACAATACAACACTATTGCAGAATACCATGATACCATTCAATGCAATTTGAACACAGTATTTGCATCATTTTTTCCACCTCTGGAAATGTTTTAAGAAATCTTTTGTGAAAGAGCTGGTGCTCATCACAGGTCTAGAGGGCAATTATACATGGTATAACTCTTGGTAGTTCCCCATCTAGATCTGCTTTCAAACTATGGCCTTTCCCCATAAGGCCTTCAGCAGGACAAGAGTCAATAATAAATAAAGCACAGGAACCCACTACCTCAGACCAAAAATTCCACTGCTATATCCTCCTCATTTTTAGGGGGCTTCAGTTGAAAGGATATTTTTTCAGGAATCCTGAGCACACAGACATGCAATTTGAAATCACTTAGATCAATCATTCAGTAATAAAACCCTGCAAAACAAAACTAATATTCTCAGATGTCAGTCTGGATTTAGTCCACACAATATGAATGGACATATTAAGTTAATCTTTCATATTAAGTTAATCTTAATATGAAAGATATTGATATGAATATGAAATAATTCATATCAAGTTAATCTTTCAAATTTTCTGCTATGCACACTGAAAACCAAGTTAATTAGAGCCCTTTTCCACACAGAAACAAGGTGTTTGGCTTCAAGATAGTGGTTGTCTTCAAAAAATAGTTATACATAGGTATTACATTTTTTTTTTTAATTTTACATTGATTAAAAGATAACCTCAGCTCTTAGTTTTCAACCTCAATACTTTTATAGTGATGTGTGTGGAAATTCATAATCATACATTCCAGTAAATTCACTGACTTTTCAGAGGTGCAGCAGCAATACTTCCCTTCAAAGAAAACTGACTAAGACTGGCTATGTAAAACAATGTAAAGTTTGGTCAAATCAAAACACTATGAAAAACTCAAATAGTTTGTCTTCGGTCCTCTGTGCCACAGTAATACACTCCAAACACAAGACCATGAATAATCAAAAATATCAGATTCAACTTCCCTTCCTAAAAGATGCCACCAACAGAATCTGTGTTTGAGCTAATGATACAGGGTAAAAGGGCTAACAACATTCATACTTAAGCACAAGGCCTCTACTGCAAAAATGTAGATCCCGTTCTCAAAGACGCTTAAAGTAAATTCGATATAGAGAAAGCAGGCCATTTGCACCACTGATTTCCAGTCTTAGCAGATGCCACTCTGACAAACTGTCTAATCACAGCTCTTGACATTCTTAAATGAAAAATACCTCAACCCTATCATTACCATATGTTACATATGCTGCGGTGCAGGACTTCATCCCTATCACAGGAAACTTCATTTTCCAGGTTAACATCAACTGTTTCTTGTTACCCCTGGTAACTCAACCGGTGCTGAATTAGTCCAACCGAACCGTTATTTGTCACAACGCTGTCACTTCTTACGAAGTTCAGTGTAAACCTTTCACTCCACAGGAAATTTGATATTAGAAAGATAACTGTCCTAAGCACAAACCGAAACTCGGGGTATGCGCTGTCAGGAGCTGTTCCATTTGCAAACCAGCGTTTTCTATTAAAGGAAGATTCGACTAGGACAGCACCAGAGGCGAAACGCAGTTCACAGAGCGAGGCGCAGCCAAGGCGCGCCAGTGCCCGCGGCCGCGCTCCGCTGACAGCCCATCTCTCCCGATGGGTGACAGCTCCCGCTGGGGCCCTGCCTCGCCTCCCGGCCCGGGGCTGGCTCCACGCAGGGTCACCTCTGCGCCACAGCCCGAGGAGAGCCCTCCCGGAGAGCCGCCCCCGGCAGAGCCGGTTCCCTGCCAAGGGGCGCGCACACACCTACCGTCACCGTCTCCTTGGCAGCGGCCGCCACAGGGATGGGGAGCAGCGCCCGGGCCCCGCCCGGCTCGGC
>VZTN01018199.1:21556-65335 GCA_013400515.1 Erpornis zantholeuca
GGCAGCGGCGGACCTGGCGCACTTGCAGGGCGTCCTGCGGCGGCGGCAGCTGTACTGCCGCACCGGCTTCCACCTGCAGATCCTGCCCGACGGCAGCGTGCGCGGCACCCGCCAGGACCACAGCCTCTTCGGTAGGCGGCTGCGGCACGGCCCCCGCGTGTGCGTGTGTGTGCGCTCCCGCACGCGTGTGCGGGTGTGCATGAGGGTGTGTGGGGGGTGTGTGTGTAAGCGCCTCTCTGTGTACCTGGGCGGGAGCAGTCGTGCTCTTGGGAGGAAGGTGAGATGCTGGTGATGCTGAGGCAGGTGGATGAGCCCTCAGAACCGAAAGGCTTCACCCTCCGGCGTTAGACTATGGGGTCCGCACCAGGGCAGGGTAGCGAGGGAGGGCTGTGCATCCCAGGTGAGTCAGGTCATAGGTATTGCTCAGCCTGTCCTGGGGGCCTATCAGCACATGCATACACCGATAGGTTGAGTGGGAAAGGTTAAGAGTCAGACCGATCCTTTTTGTATTCACTATTGGTATTGGTGCTTCTTGGGTCTCTGTAAAACCTTAAGGGTCACAGGCTTGGGTATGCTGATCCTTAGGATGCATTAGACTGCTTTGCTTCGCAGGACATAAAGCTGAAGCAGAGGAGCCTAAAATGCCTCTTTGATCAAATGCTTAAAGTGCTTCACAGCCAGCTTTCTCTGTCAATAAACCCCAAGGCGGTGAAGACGACCCCAAAATGTAAATGTTTCCTGTGATATGAGAGTAAATCCTGAATAGTAGTTGTAGAAGCTAGACATCCGAACAAACCTGCTGTTGTCAACTACATGTGAGTTTTGGTGTGTATTGATTTAGCAGTTGTAAAAAGGTGATTAAAGAGCTTCCTATCATCCTCCCCATAGTCAAAACAATCTGCTGGAATGGCTCTTGATTGCTTTTATAACACGTGGATGTTTTAAGAAGTAGAAGAGCAGTAGTCAAACAGACAGTTCTTCTCAGAAGGAAGATTTCCTACAGTGTGTAAACATGAAATAAATCTTTGCTTTAAGAGGAAAATCAAGTTAGCCATAGATCTAATGTTTACTGGGCTTTTTAGAGTTGTACGACCTTTATTCTCCCACAACTCTTGGCAGGTTTGTCTGATGTGGTTTCTTCGTGGGTTGTATCACCTGCTTATTATGCTTTTGGAAAAGGGTGGCTTTGAAAATGATATCAGAAAGACAAAATACCTCCAGCTTTTTTATGGGACTCTGCTTTATGAACTGGAAAACTAGGATGATTTATGTGTAATACAGTTTTTAATGCTTACTCTTTGTAAAGGATTTATTTTCTTTGCTGTTTGTTAATACAATTAAGAAACCTGCCAAATCTCAATTAAAATTGAAAACATTTTAAATTATTGTATGGCTCAGACAGTCCATCTGTCTGAGATCATAAATAGTAGATTCTGAAATAATAAATAGCAAGGAGACAAAAAGTCATAATCATCTGCACTTTTTAATAAAAACTACTTACCTTAGATTGAGGAGTTTTTTTAGTGTTTTGTGGTTTTGCTGCTGAACAGCAATATCTTAGATATGATTCTGGCACTTCTTTTTGAGGCTTTGTTTACATTGTTAACTACTTCCAAAAACCCAGTTCACACGTTCCCTTTCTTTCATGTTTTGTATGTGCTGTAATCTGTGCATATCAATTGGTTAAGCACGTTGGCTTAGCTTTGCCAAATTCAGGCTTCAAATGGTACCTCATCTCGCAAATACTTTATTAATATATATTACATTTTTGGGCAAATGTAATATAAATAATGTTATAATCCAAACAGTAGCGCAAAAAGCAGCATCTTTCATGTACTTAAGAAGCCTGCACTAAAGACAGCAAGTTGTGTCAAGAGGTGTGGGCTGGATAAGATGTCTGGCAAAAACTTTTATTTTTCTGTGGGTAGATTCTGTTATATAAAATTCCCATCTGTACTTTGATTTCCATTCAAATGACCTAATAATGGAAGTGTTTTTTTAAGATAACTCCATAGAAGTAGTAAAGTATATTTTCAGGTAATTCAAACCTATCTTCCAATATTTGAGTAGGCAGTTTAGCAAATAGTGTACATTAAAAGCTCCAACAGCATAGTAGTGATGGCTTTAGCCTCAGTGCTGAATAAAATCTTTTCATATTCACCATTAAAAAAAAGTTTCTTAAACGGTGCAGGATTCATGTTCCTAGATGAGGCTTCTCAGACTGCTTTCCTGTGAACATTGTGTACATTTTCATATAGTATTTGAAATTTCAGAGGAAGTAGGCCATGTTTACTGTAATACCTACATTTTCTACTTGTTTTCATTTGAGTTTTTGTGTGCTATGTGTTGTATGGTTACGAAATTAATTAAAACAATTTTTTTTCAGGTATCCTTGAATTCATCAGTGTGGCAGTGGGACTGGTCAGTATTAGAGGCGTGGACAGTGGCCTTTACCTTGGAATGAATGAGAAAGGAGAACTCTTTGGCTCTGTAAGTACCACTTTCATATCAGCTCATACATCTTTACGTTTTGATTTGCTTCCTAACCCTATGCAAACCCCTCAAGAAGTTAATCTCAACTTTCAAAACACTAACATCTTTTCCTCTTGAAATGTATGATGTATTTTTGAAGTACATAGTATAGCCTTGGATATTTCAATGAAATGGAATTAATTTTTACATGCTATCAGGGTAATACCAGCCCTACTCTTCTTTCAAGTTTTAAAACATCTTGAGATAAAACATTCTGTTTCTCCACTTGCTTTGGTTGTGGTCATTCCAGTTTAAAATGTGAGAAGTGATGCACACCAAAAAGAAATATGGAAATACCTTCCTGCTCTGTTATGTTGCATCTGATGTTGTTAGAGTCCCTCTACCAATTTTCATTTCTAGACCAGTAGATACTCCAAGACAGAACTCTAGGTAATACAATTCCTGTAAGTCAGAATTACAGAATATACTCCTGTATGTCAGGTCTATATACTCTTCTTGGGTTTGGTTTGTTGTCATTTAAATGAACAGTAAGACTACACAAAGCCTAAAGCAATTTTTTATTTATATAATACTTTTTCATGTCTTCAAATATCTAGTGACAGCTTAACTCATTTTTCTTTTCTCTTTCATTCTGTAGGAGAAACTAACTTCTGAGTGCATCTTCAGGGAACAATTTGAGGAAAACTGGTACAACACTTACTCCTCCAATGTGTACAAACACGGAGATTCAGGGCGCAGGTACTTTGTAGCACTTAACAAAGACGGTACTCCCAGAGATGGGGCAAGATCCAAAAGACACCAGAAATTCACACATTTCTTGCCCCGGCCTGTGGATCCTGAAAGAGTTCCAGAACTGTACAAAGATGTGTTAGGATACAGCTGAGGAAAGAGGCAGCTTTGGCAAAGAAGCAAACTGAAGCTGTTGGCCAAGCTTTCATGGTGATGCCAGCGTGAGGAACCTGCAGAGGTCTAGGATGCTGGATGTGAGGAACCTACTTGGTGACAGGCAAGCCTCTGTTTTCTAACCATTGGATTTAGGAGACAATGCCTTAAAGCTGAGCATGGACCAGCCTCCTCAAGACTTGCTGAATGGTTTGGTAGCCGGTTAAGAAGTGGGACTTCTTAAAGCATAATGAACTCATGGCAATTCTGTCTGGATTACCCATGGCCTGTAGATTAGCAAGGAACCATCTACGTCATATGGATGAGACAATGGCTGGAAGAAATAGAAAGAAATGGACTGTAAAATAGTAATAAATCCTGAGAACTGTATGTGAAGTTTTACTGGCTCAACTTTAGTGATGGAGGTTAGATGTCAATACATCGTAGTCAAAGCTGGAACTTTTCTTCAGGATGGACCTATTTATACATCTCCAGATAGCATATATTTATTTTATATATTTATTNTCCTAACCCCAATGAGAGATCATTTATAGTGCCAATATTTACTCTGAGTAGTGTCATGATACAAAAATGACATTACCTTGCAATGCATCCAAAACCTGGACATTTGTGTTTCATTGTTTATCAGTTACAGATAAGTTTCTATTTTATGTGCAACCATTGCCTTGTAACTGTTCTTATTTGGAAAAGAATGTTTAATTTTTTTTTTTTTAACCTATGAGAGTGCCTTACAGATTGTATTAAATTCAAATGCACATTTAAAAAGGGAATTAAAAGTTACTTCACTTTCTTTGGTTTACTGTTATTTTTAAACTTGAGAGTCTCTTAGCACACTATGTGCAACATTTCAAACCTGCAACAACCGTGAAGAGTGCATTGCAGTTGACTCTTGAAATTGTGATTCAAATCCCAACCTGCTTGATGCTTTTTGGCCAAAGCATTCCTACTGTCTTTACTAACATAAAAATACCTCTTCTCTGTAAAATTTTCATGTAGTATTCTCATCACTATATAAGATGTTTGAATTATGTTCCCTATCAATATGATTAAGGGGAAACAAGTTCAAAGTTTCAGATATTGCTGAATGAAAAGCTTAAGTGAGCAAGGGTTGTTTCTCCACTGCGTACAGAGAAGCCTAAGAAGATGACTTTCTTACCTTAATTCCTCATTTAGGCAATATTTTCAGCATAAGATGTTCTCTGAAAACTGTCAGAACAAAGATGAGCTGTGTCTCTGTGCTAGTTACAGCTGTAGAACAGGTAGATCATACTAATTTAATTCAGAACTGTCAGTTATGAAGCACAAACTCATCTGAATATTAACTGATGGGAAAGTGTGCTCTGCAAGAATACAAAGGGTTAATGATAGATTTATAATTTAGACCTAAACCTGCTGAAGTTTTCTGTCAATGATTGCCACCTGCATGGACAAGGCTACCCCAGTAAAACTGCAGGGAAGGCAGTTCAGGAGAGGGCACCAGAGGTGTACTAGAGCTGGTCTCATGTTCCAGATGCCAGTGCTCTCCAGCCCAAGATAACTCATTTGCATTCAATTTTATGCCGTTGTATATGGTTCGAGTACTGCACATGCATCATTTATATAAAATCAAGGTATCAATGAAAGGCATTTCCCAGTATATAGCACCCTTGCTAGAACCTCCGCTGTACCAGACCTTCTTCCAATCTATGGTGAGAAGTGGATGAGTATAGGTTACTGATGGACTGTGGACAAAATCATTTTACTTTCTGCCAAATAGAAATGAAGTGCAGATTCACAAAAGTATGTTTCAGTACTTTTTGGCTACCAATATTATTATGAATTAAAAGGTTTCATTTAAATTTTCTAAAAAGTGGGGAGTGGAAGATCTAAAGTGTACTGAAAATACCCTAGTAAAATAACATTGTAATTCACTCCTGTTTGTCATAAAATAATGATTTTGTGGATGGCACTGAGTCCCATTAGTAATAGATCAATACCTGAAGACAAAAGTATATGCTTTAAACAGAAAAATTTTTCCTCTGCCTCTTAAAAAGTAGTTTATTCCATATAAATTGTATAAAAATGAAGTAGCTGCTGCTTAGGATGTAATTCCCATACATTTCTGGCAAACACACTCAGTGTTTAAACCATAGCAGGAAGAATTCTCTCTCTTTGGATTACCATCTTACTGTTCATCTTCAATAGTACCTTAAAGATGTCAAGGGCTGTAATTAATCCTGCTATTATCGTTGTGCATATTGTTTTTTAAACATATGATACAGTCAATAACAGTAGCTGAGGATATCTCTAAATGGTGAATAATCATCTGAAGTGTCTGGATCCAAACACATACCAAAGATCTAAGTGAAGAAGAAGAAGAGTGATATGTGCTTGCCCCATTTTCATTTTAGATATATGCAAATTAACCTTGAATAAAATGTAACAGAGCAGGTATGGTGGTGATGAATGACTGTACAAAACCTCCAGAGCACTGAAAAGCTGTCACAACCTCCTTTTTACTTCTGGTGTATTGCCATTGAAAAAATATATCGAGGTCCCTTATTTCATTTTGCTTGCAGCATTTGTTTGCTCTCTGTTACATCCTGTGTAACAGATGCAATTAATGTTCTTCTAGTATGAAAATGGTGGATACAAAAGTAACACCTCAAAAGAGCAATTTTTATATGTTATTAGAGGAATAGCTTTAGTTGTCAGAGGTTTGGGGGGGTTTTTTGTGTGTGGTTTGCACTCCCTCTTCAAAAAGCCCAACAGGACAGATAGAGAGGTTTGTTCTGTTTAACCAATAGAATAAATGATCTAGTTTAACTCTCATTATATTTTCATAACTGTATAAATCTGAAAGGCGTGGGCTGCTCTAATACTATGAAGGGAGTAATCTGAAGGAGGTGACAATGTTCAAGGTTCAGCAGAAATCTCTGAAGGCAGAGAAAATGCCACATCTTGAAATAAATTACTGTATGATTGACTGCCCTATTTCTGCCTTTCCTCATTTATTTTTTTCCCAGGGAAGAAGAACCATTCAAGACAGCTAATTCAGTTTGTGTAGCAGTTGCAGCTCTATTTTCTGTTTCGCATGGATTCTCCCAGTAGCTGTAAAATTTGGCCCTTTGATCTCAGAGCTGGCTGGAAACTGAGTGCTCCATGCCATTTATCTATTTGGTCACATGTTTTGGTTTATGTTGCTCTGTTTTCCAAGTTGTGCCAGAGATAACATACTGGCCATACAAAATATTTTCTGAAATCCAGGAGGAACCTTGACTTCCGAGCATATTTGAAGTGAAATTGTTACTTTCATTAATCTTTGTGCACTTGATCAGAATCCAGAAAGCAGAATTCTTAACAGTCTTCTTCTGTGGACATTTTTCAGCCATAATACCAGATATAGGAGAACACAAATTCATCTGGAAATGGGTATTTTTTATGCTGATAGAATCAGGAAAAGCTAGCCTGTAAGGTACACAGTCCTTTCATTGGTCTGAGCCATTTGTGTTTGCATGGAGCAGTTTGGTCCTGTCCATATCTACAAGTTTTATATCATAAGCTTATTGATGTTATCTTTCATACTCAGGTGTGACAGCCAGCTTCACTGCTTCTGTGTGAAAATTGAAATCCCTGGTATTGCCATGCACTCTGATAGCACTTCAGGGTTGGGCAGAATTTACTTTCTAACATGTGAGGGTCATTTAAACAGTGCACTTTCATCATAGCTTTCATTTCCAGCTACCTTCATTTCTTGATGTGCATTGCTTACTCTTTTTTTCATAGGCATCTAATCTATCTTCAGTAACCCTGTGAAATTTACCTAAACATAGGTTCTTGCTGGCAGCTCTAAGAGCCATGGGTGTAATTTAGTTATTCTTCTCTGCTTATATAATGCTAATAGTACCATTGTGCCACAGCTCTAGTTATACCATTGCAAATCATTAGGTTTGCCTTACTACTTTTTCCACACAGCAAAGAACTAAACAGAGGTGAGGCAATTTTACACACTATAAAGGCATCTTTGCTATTGCCTTAATGTAGTGGACCAAGCCTGTGTCAGATACTGAGAACGTGGTGGTAGGATGCTTAAGTTTTGCTTGTATTGCTCCACACTGCATGGAGATGCTATTAGTAAGGAGACCTTTTGGAGATCTTTACTGCATTTTCTCCTTTCACTTTTAATGTGAGAAAAAACGTTGACTTCACCACTGTTCCAACCTCTGCAATTACTTTGTAAGTTTTTGTAATAGTGGATCCACTTGAAGACTCAAGTTATATGAACATAACAACGGCTGCATGACATAAGACACTACCACACTGGGAGAGAGTACTTCACTGGCAGGAGAGTAAGACAGACGTACATTCTAGGGATCCTCCTCTATCAATTCCCCTCTGGGCTATTTCCTTTTATGAGGAAGAAAAGAGAAATAAACATTTCAAAATGTTGAAAATTGGTGATGGAATTCTTCACTTCCTGGGTGTCTGCATAAACGTACATTTTATCAGACATTTCTCTCAAAACAATCTCCTTTGCAGTAGTATGTTCAGCAGCTGTGGTGGAATTGTTGCTGTTAGTGTACCTAGTATCATTTCTTGTCTCAGTACATGGCAATAAATATATTGTTAGAAAGGGAAAGAGATCATTCTGAAGTTGTTATATGCCATTAAATGCTAGTCTGGGAAGTTTGGTTTATGGCATTAGATTTAAGTCAGTTTTTGATACAAAGCTTTGCATAAATTTTGACAATCCTTTATGATTTCTTAACTTTCAGGGACTAATGGGCAGAAAACCAGAAAGTTCTAAAAGCTCCTCAGGTGGGACATACTTAACCATGACATCTTTATCAATAAGTTGTGCACAAATAGGAAGAAAAAAAGTACCCAAACTGGGAAGAGGTCAAACAGTTACTTCTATTGCCAGTTGAGAAAGATTAAGTTTCAAAGAGAAATTGGTTGGCAGCTTGCCAAAATAGCTGTTTAATCTGCAACATGATCAGACACTAGAACCATTCTGGAAGTGGAGGAAAAAGAGAAAATACTGAATTAAAGCAGTGGTGACAGTAGCTCTCTGTATTCTGAACATACCCCAAAATGCTATTGCAGTTGTTCTCTTATTATAGCAAGTCTCTCATAAATGCAATTTATGGGGAAAGGAGTAAAAGTGTTAGAAAGGCAGTTTTTTGACAGTGATCTTAGTAAAACTCTTCCTGTGGTAAGGTTTGGTTTATATATTTTGTCTAATTACAGCAAAATTGAATCATGTTTTATTCTCACTTAAGATATCACAAACCATGTATTACTTTCAGGGGTATCTTCAAGTCAGGAGTGTTACCTGATTTACAATTAGAAACCATTTAAATCACATTAGTTAAGTCACATTTGACTCCAAAATGTAAACTTTTAAATATATATATTTACTCAAGCATATATTTATGAACTATGCTTTTCAAATTAGTAACAAGTGTTTCTGTTGTTCCTGGCAATGACAGTCTCAGTGGCTGATGGAGTGGGGGACATGTTTGTTTCTTTATTATTCCTGTAAGATCTTCCATCCATCTCTAATTCCAGTGGCTATAAAGTGCAACGGACATGAACATGTGTCTCAAGATGGGTAGGTTCTCACCCTCTGTAATTTAGTGTAGTGATCTGGATATCTGGATTTTTTCTTATTGATCTCTTTATAGTTAAGGAATCCCTACTCTTGTTATATAATCTTATACCTCTTTGTACAAACAAACAGTAGATTTCTGCTGTGAGAAGTTTGCTTTGTCTAAACTTTCCTCAGTGGTCTAGAATCCAGTACTTAACAGTCACCAAATGGTCAGCAAATGCTCTTAATTCTATGCTATTATCTTTATGTGTAAAGTAGAAACTGCAAACACTGAACTCTGTGTGGTATTGTATCTAGGTACTCAGAATTTTTCTTTTAGGTCATGGTGTCATGGGTATCTTTTCCAAAATCATAGTCTCCTGAGATGAGTTTTGTGCTTGTGAATGCTGAACGCTGTAAGGTGCAGTATGAAGTTGTCTCATATGGTATGAAGTTCTCATCTGATAGACATTTCTCATGGCTGTATTCAAGTACCATTGCAAGCACCACATTACATTTGATTTAGTATGAAAAATTGTGCTCAAGATACCCACATTTGCCTAGTGGTTGTGGTTTTGTGGCTTATAAACTCAGTTAACTTCTCAAGTTGACTGTAATGAGGAATTAAATTCTTTTATCTAGGAATGTGTCTGTTAATTTTAACTATGTAAAGTATTCTCCTTTCTGTGATGGTGCTGGGCAAACAGCTGCAATAAGGAATATGTAGGCCTTAATGTGGCCTTCTTCATGGCATATACACCTTGAAAAGGTGTATAGGTTATTAGCAGTGTTTGCCTTAATCTGTTCTATCTGCTCTCACTTTCTTTAGGTCACTCTTTAGGGTGCACTTCCTATCGCTGAGCATCTCTGAGAACAGATCTCTTGCTGCTCAGCAATGCTTTTTCAAAGACTGTCTCAAGTGAGCAAAAATAAGGTCCATCTCATATCCAGGTACTGTATATGTATTTTTTATATTTTTTCCTGCTGCCTTGGGCTATTAGTGCATTCAGGACCAAGCCCCAGACCTTTCTTGGCTGTGCAGTGTAGTAGCCCTTGCTACCTTTGCATATTTAGGCAGCCTGTTGACAGTGTTTTAAATGAAAAGGTGACGGATGATGTATGACATGCAGCACTCTCATATGTCTTCATGGTAAAAAAAAAATACTATTGTTTCAAAACAGCAAAATGCTTTTATCTCATGAAGAAACTTCAATAGTTCTATGAAAGATTTGATTCCTTAAAAAGTTGGTGAGTGTGCCCATATGTTTTTGTGTGATTCTTTTATGATGCTGGCCAGTGATGATGAAATTAGCATGTTTTGATCTATATACAAGTTGTTCATAAAGAACTTGAAAGGAGTAGTTAGGAAAATCCAAGTGCTGAAACATTTAAGATATACTTTCTGGTCTCACTTTTGTGTGATTGTCAGCCAGGGACTATCATGATTAAGGTAGCTTGCCAATTGCCTGCCATAGAAACAATATTTATTGCTGTAGTGGGGATTTCCTATCAGAGATCTGAAGACAGACTTTTATACATTGTTTCTCCTAGGTAACTTATTCAAATCAGCAGAAGAAATCTGATAGTAAGGTAAAAATAATCAAAAGAAACGTATTTTTGGTCTTTGGGCTTATTTGAACTTCATTTTTTTGTTAAGGTTTTCCTTCACATGGCTGGAAAAAGGTGAAGGAAATCGGCTGATGTTCTGCTTTTCTATACAAAATCCCTGACTGTTTAATGATATTAAAATGAATGTATTTTGCTACTGACTTATGAGGTATAATATCTATTTTTTCAAGCTATTAGAAAGTAAATATATACAGTTTTGCAGGAAATCAATCTATTTTAAGTCTATTGGAAATACATGGGAATACTCATCTATTCAAATCATAGTTGGCTAACATTTTTGCTTCTCTTTTCCTAAGACAGAAATTGACAGTGTTTTAAAGCACTGTCAGAATGACAGAATGTGGTTAACATACTGTGAACTATTTCCAGTCCCATGTCCCTACTCTGTGCAGAAACTGTGCTCTCCAACCAGTTGAATCCCTCCAAAGATTAATCTGTCAATCATCAATTTTTATTCTGTATACATAACCTCCTGTTTCCCTTCATAAACACATTCACCTTCATGAGAAAATCAGGTCTTCCTAAGTACCCATTTTACATATTTTCAGAAACTATAGCCTTAATTCCTTGTTCAACCAGCATCTCCTGTTTCATTGGAGAGACCTGGACTTATGAAGGTTACGATCCTCTTGCTTGTATTTAGTGTTTACTGTCAGAGGCAGCTCTGGATTTTGAACAGCTGCCCTCCTCCCTGCTTTTACATCATCCTAGTCTGAAGGAAGGCATTGCCTTGCCTCCCAAGACATGCCAAATCCCTCACCCGGGTGTGGGTACCTGCGCCCGCAGCGCTAACGCTGTTCCTGTGGGAGGAGATGCAGCTGAGGCAGGTGAAGGAGCAAGGCTGGGACACGCAGAGTGCCCGAGCATGAGCCGTGTGCTGAGGGGGCGAGGGCAGCAGAGCTGTGCGTGCAGGGAGGGGAGGCAAAGGCAGCCGGAGATAAAACTGCTTGCCTAGCGTGTAGCCCTTGGTTATATAGCTGGGAAGCAGGATCAGAAACTGTCTGGTCTGACACAGATCTCATTGGCTGCCTATCCTTAAAAGGCAGATTAATTTTTTTCTTTGAAGAGGGTTCAATAGAATGTTCACTTTCCATATTCTCTGAGCTACAGCACCCAAAGCCTCTTGTGGTACAGGTTTCATAGCCCTGTATTTTATTTGGCAGCTAAATAGTGAAAAAGGTGATTACTGGCAAGCATAGAGGTGTTTTTCTCACACTCAAAAGACTCTATGGGAATACTAGTTTATTTGATAGGGAATGCTGATCAAACTATAATTTTATAGTAATGGGGTTCTTTTATCATCTATGTCTGATTATACAAAAACCTAAAGACTTTGGGCTATCTATTCAGTTCTGGTCTGCCACATTCACTCATAGAGACAACAAACTATCAGGGTAATTAATCTCTGTAGCTTTTCATGTCCACAATTTGCACTTAAAATTCTCTTAATCCCTTTGATGACTCTGTAGTGCATTGAAAATTTTCTAATATTAAAAAAAACATTTCCATAAATTATTATTTAATTTGAAGCATGAATATATTAGTAAACACAAATGTAAGAATACTGTGTTTCAAATCTGAATTGTTATCTGATTGTGTCCAATGAGAAGACAAATTTTGTCCAAAGGTATTTCACCAGGAAGGCATGAAAGGACACACACTGAAGAGCCATTAGCAAGATCTTCAGCTTCACTGGGAACTTTAGCCACCTATGATGCATCATAGCAAACTCATAAAACATGATCTGCAATGTCTTTTTCCTTTAATCATCATCATTGTCATCATCATCATCCTGGCTTTCATCTTTTTAATGACCTCAGTTTATAAGTTAAATTTTTGCTTGCTGGATTAAAGCTGTCATGGTAGAAAAAGTAGAGTGTGTAGATCAGAATAGCTGTGTAGATCAGAATAAACAGGAAAACTAGATCAGAATAAACTAGAAAAAATTATTTTTTCATATACTATAATTACTAAGATAATTATTTTCTTCCTTTACCTGAGTGCTTTCTTTCTATTTTTAGTGCATTTACGTCATCTCATCACATTCTGCGTAGTCTTACTGCTCCCAAAGGGCCAATAATAATGTCAATTTACTGCTTTCTAATTTCCTGTAATTGAGTACCTTGCCAATAAAGTGAAGCAGAAAATTGAATTAAAAGAGTCCTATGTTTTTGATGAAGTTTGAAAAGAAAAGTGACAGGCAAAAAATCATGCCATTTTAAATATAGCAAAGACCAAGAGAGGCAAAAAAGAGATATTTCTATCAGAGATGCAAACTTGTGGCCAAATCTGTCATATGCTTATAGCATTGGACAACGCTGGTAATTAAAAAATAAAAATGAAAACATGCTAATTTCACACAGATGGCAGAAACCAATCAACTCAGATAGGGTGCAAAAATAACAAGTAGCCTGAGGTAGGGCTTTGTAACACATCTGCTGTAATTCTGCACTAGTCAGAGCTCCACCTTTCACAGAAATGCTTTCCCAGCCTTCAGGGTAAATGCCAGTAAAGGACATGGCATTTTGATAGCATGCCTTTCCAGGGGAATAGATGGAATTCTAAAGAACCAGAGATTCTTAAAATGCTTGTCACATCAGACATTATTTGAAAAATAGAAATCCCTCAAGGAATATTGTGAGACGAAAGCAGTCCACTTTAGCACACTGCCTGAGACTTCTGTAGGTGGAAGGACAGTACAACAGTAAGGAGGGTGTTTTCTCTTATCAGGCACCTGCAGTATTAGTCCTGTAACCTTGAAAAGTACAATCAAAAGGAACAGTACATCAGTAACCATGTGTACTGGAAAGAGCGAGAGAGAGATAAACCCCACTTTAAAACTGGAAATTATTTTTTCCCCAGTAAAAGTGCTGCTGCTATCAGAACAAGTGATGATAAAGAAAGCCTGAAGAAAAACTAGGATAGTTCTTTGCTACCATTTTCCTCCAGAAAGACTGAAACTCTTCTGACAGAAAGTATAAAAGTATAGATCTTCATGGATGGAGTGACTAAAATGCTGAACAGACTTTGTAGGTGGAAATTGAATTTGTATGTTTTGGTAGTAGATTTTTTTCCTAGCCAAAAATAAAAAAAAAAAAAGAAAGATAAAAGGCAGCATCTACAGCATGGGGCATTTGAGAACAATCTATATCCTGAAGAGAAGCATACACATAACATGTATAATTTTTATTAGTAGTTTTCCCTATGAACAATGCTTTCAGGGTGAATGAGAGGGTCTGTCTGTCAATCTCAATATCCTATGTAATGTCCAGTGCTAGATATGAAGGACAGAAGATGGGACCAGGACAAGCATATAATGACATTTGCCCAGTACAATTCTTTCATCCTCCAACTTCTTGCTCTACTGCCCTATCAGTCATACCAAATATTTTGTTGTTATCATTCTTAGTGTCCTTTAGGACAGAAATTCTTTTTTTTTTCCTACTTTAATACAACTTCTTCCTCTTCGATAGACATATCAAGGGAGGAACTGAGTATAAAGAAATTAGGAAAGAAAAGAAATTCTCAGATATGCTTTCAGTTCTAGAAAAATAAGAATTTCTGAAAAGTAAGATAGCAAGTCTTTGCTCTATGGATTCAGATTTTAGTTTAGTAAAGGGTCAGCATAGATATCTGTGATACAAGAGGAATAACTCATCATTCTTGTCATTGTACAGGCTCTTTACAGCGACTTATCAAAGCAATTTCAAACTTTTGTTCTGAGCTGACTTGATTCTTAGCTGTCCTAAGGATCAAGAAAATATAAACGTTGTTTAAAATCATGATTCCTCTGATTACACTGATTTCTGAAACACAGATTTCTCGAAAAGATCCCAGGAGTTAATGATGACAGTAAATAATATTTAATTTATTAAAGGTATAACTTTTTGGCAAGAAGAATAATGTCTTGATGCAGTTATCAACACTTAGCATTTAATTTTAAGATATACTTCCACATATAAGATTTGAACATTCCAAAACGCATACATACATGTACAGTTTATCATATAACATAGGATCAACTGCTTTTCTTGGTGAATATAAAAATCATATGTATAAAAGTATAAAACACTTGTTTTGAATGTAACACTGCCATCTAATGAAATAACTGTAAATTACATGAAAGTATTTCATGGTTTCAGAGGTATAATACAGGATACAACTTCATTATTAATAGCATCTATAATAATAAGAGAATAGTACCCTTATAAATTATTTATTAATATTAAAAACAGTAACGGTTATTACTGTTAATAATATTATTATTAATTAATATTATTAATAATTATAATATTTAAACAATAGAATTAGCTGATTATATGGCAAGCAGCTGATATACAGATAATATTTAAATAAAACTGAACTAAATAAATACAATGAGTAAGGTCTTCTCTGGTGATAGGAAGTGAAAACCCCAAATTTAGTGAAACTTCATTTCACATGTAATAATAGATTTATTTTCTGGGTGGTATATAATCCTAGACACAGTATTTACAGTGCTAGAGGTTATTTTTGCCAACTTGTTCATGTAAGGTCCTAAATAAATTTTGGGGGTGGAGTAGAATCACCTGGGCTGTGTTTGCAGGTATGAAGTGTAGTTCTTGAATGAACTTGAAAAGTCACTAAGGGAAAATCCTGCCTTACATCTATCTGCATAAAATTACTCAAACACAGCAGCACTGCTATGTGGATGCTGAAGCAGGATAAGGGGATCCCCTGAGGCTTCATAGTGCTTCATTTTCCGAGGCTGTTGGAGGTCAGCTGGGACCCAGCCCTGTTTGGATTTCCCCTGCAGTGGCCATTCTGGGGCTCTCAGAAAGCTTCTAAGTAGCTTGGTGGCAGCTCTGGGTGTTGGGCTGAGTGTCTCAGCATGGAAAGACTGCACGAGTCCTCTCTGCATGGTGCTGTGGACTTATGGCAAGTGGGCTTTCAGTCTCAGTTTAATTTCTAATTATGAACTCAGTTAAAAACAATCCTTTTCTTGCTCCTCTTCCAGCTATGGCAATGCTAATTGGAAGCAGCCTTGTTAATTGTTGTGTTTGTTTAACAGACTCCACAGAAGAACACCTAGAGATATGAAAACACTATAGACAAATAAACAGCACTGCTGATGTGTCTATTAATTCACTATCTGTTTTACTGCAGAATGCCACCATTAGTATTTATTTTACAGTTCCAGTTGATATTATGCTAACATGGCCAGGTCATAATATGGTCATATAGCATAATATTTTATGGTAACATGGCTATGTCATAATAATAAAGACAGTTGATACTTCAACAGTGTTTGTGAGGTCATTCTGCAGCTGAAACTTGATATAAACAAAAGAGGAAGAGGCACATACAATAGCAAGTAGTATAGTTTCACCAATCACCAAGTCTGAGATCTGGATTTTCCGTGAATGAGACCATCTTGTTGATTTTATGGAACATGAGGATCTTCACACGAGGAAGATCAAAGGACTGCATTACATTTCAATACATAAGTTTATGGGACAGATGGAATCCACTCAGAGAGACCCATGACACTCAGGGCCAGATTATCAAAAGTTTCAGACACTAAAACCTATTAGTGTGTTTAAACCTTTATTCCAACACTGTCAGCACTTTTAAGCTCTATTTAAAGCATCAGTCTACAATTTAACTACTGCCAAAGTTCAAATGGAGGTTAAAAGGATGGGCTAAAGGAGGTGAAAAGTCAAAAGAAATTTTGGGTTGCCTTTTCTTTGTTTCCACGCAGATATTGTCAACTTTTGGATATAATTTTGTTTAGCAAGGGAGAAATGAATATTCTTGTGAAGTACACCAAAATATCTTTGGTGAGGTAATAAATATTAAAATGCTTCATGTGTTTGCCTCTTAGATGTTGGAACATGAAAAACACTTTTTGCTATATCACTCTTGAAAGGATTTCAGGAGTTTCTACCAAATAAATACCAAATACACTCAGGAAGAAAGGAGGGGTGAACTCAACATCTTAACAGCAGACTGTCAGATTCCTTGAACACCGTATTTCTCCACGTTTTGCTTGATAATGGATTCTAGTGCCCTGGTAAACTCATCTCTTTTGAGGGGCACTCTAACTCGGATTCCTGCTTTTTGTCTAAAAGTGTCAGACTCTGTGCTCTGGAGTTACATTTCAGTGGGTTTTAACTCTGAACACTTAGTTCCTCGATCCCAGTGACATGTCTTACAAGCAGATGGATTTGCTCTGCTACCCTTTCAAAGGAGTAAGATTTTGTATTGTAGCTCCTTTAAGTAATCTAACCTAGGGGGACCCTTTTCCACGTGCCCAAAATTGTGCAGACCGTGATTTTATGGAGAAAAGACACGAAGTTGAAGTTGGCTGTTTTACTGTATCTGGCACAAGAATATACAAACCTAGATCACGTAATAACAACTATATGGCTGTTCAGCCTCAGATTCCTCATAATTTTGAACACTCCTGAAGTCTATTTAGAGAGTGTAATCCTCTGCTCTTCTTTCAAATGGCTTCTTTTATGGAACAGTCAGCCTTTCTCAAATTGCTATTGAGAAACCCTCTGTATTTAGGACTTCCTGTGAATTGCTTCCTGACCCATACGAAGTGAGGAAAATTCATCATCAGGGTGTTAATTTCTTAATTTATTCCTTTCTGGGGTTCAGATTTGAATATTATGTTATCTTAAATGATGACCATCTCTTTGTCTAATTGAAGTGTCATATGAATCAATAAGAGTTGAAGAGATGTCGCTGAGTAGTTCTGTAGATGATTTGTTTTTACATGGAGGCAAAGATGAAAAAAATACAAATAAGCTTCACATTCAAATCAAGTAGAGTTCCTGGTATTAGATGGGGTCTCCTATTTTTATACATGAAGAATTTCTGCCAATGCTTCCAACAAAATCACAACTCCTGCTGCTGCTTCAATGGTGTGATCATTCGTTAGTATAATTGAGGTGTGGGGAAATGCATAGTTTGCACAGCTGTATTTGAACTTAGTTGAGTCCACCCTTTCTGCCTCAACCCTGCTTACTGCTGTAAGAAGTAGAACTATCTCCCATGTGCAATATACCATGTTATTCCGGTATACAGTGACAGGTTTTGAATTGATTTGAAACTTTCCAAGCAGTAATGGAAGACACTAGAGGGTGTTTTCTACGTGGAATAGTGAAGGAAGCAGAAAGTGACATCAACTTAAAATGACGTATTAGCTGCACTTGCTGCACAAGTTTTCACAGATGGGAAAACTGCTTCTATTGACACTAACAATTACCCTGTGTGGATTATGTTAAAGGTAACTGAGGACCTAATAATATGAACCTCATTTTTAGTATTAATTACAACAGGATAAAACCTGTCAAATATTCTTCTTTTTGAAGGTCTGGGGAATACTGCTGCAACACGGGCCCTTGTTTGTTCCTTTGTGACATTAAGCATAAGCCCTCTGCGCTTCAGCTTGTACACTCAGAGCTTATAGACTGACAAAGAAGACTCAGTAGATACCTGGGCTCAGCTTTGGCTGGATGATCTTTAATCATATCATTGCAGCCTCTGAAAAGCAGGGAGAATGTTTAGACCACTCACATTTTTTTGCAGCATATGCCTGGTCAGATATAACCATGTGATTATAAAATATTTGCTAGACACAGAAAATAGTTTCACACAGCCTGTGTAATTTTTTTCCCATAAGTTTGTAGCCATAAATAATCCTTTCCAGTATTATTAAAAATCTGTCTGGCTAGATGGCTCTTCAATACAAATAAAATAGTAATTTGATATATTTTGACAAGAAGGCAGAATGTAGTTTCTATTTTAAAACTGTGCTTTAACATCTCTTTGATTGCATCATTCTATTACAATTCTGTCCTGTTTTAAGCAAGGCATTTGAGAATGAAGAGGAAAGGGTTAAAAAACTATCAAGCAGGTGTGTTAGTTAGCAAAGGCTTTAGCTTACTTCTTGGCCCTCACACAGTGCAGGTGTTGAACATCAGCATTTTCAACCTGTTTGATATCTAGGCTTTTGTGTTTGTCATCTGGGGACTTTTACATTAAATCTGTAGGAAAACCCCAATGCTTTGTTGTTTTGGCTGAATAGGATAAAACAGAATTTATCTCTCACTGGTCTTAAGTTTAAAAAGTCTAACACAGCTATGTCTGTCAATCTAAGAAGTGAAGGGTTTTTTAACTTGATAGTTTATGTTATTGTAGATCACCCTCTATACAACAACAGCCACTAAGAGGTAAAGAACAGCAAGCTGACAATTAATGAAATCTGCAATTACTGATAAGTAAGCAGAAAAATGTGTCCAAAAATGCATTCATTCATCGTGTATCTTAATGTATAAATCTGATAGATGTGCTGGCAAAATGAAGAACATTTTGGCTTTATGATAAAAATTCACTTCTAATTGAATTATGTGTGTGATGTTAAAGAATAAATAATGAGAGATATAAAAAGCTCATATAACTTTAAAATCTGTTACACATGCAAAAGGCTTTTTATATGTCTTCATATGCAGATTTAAGTGCCTTCAATGTAAATAGAATCTGTACAGTAATTTCTTTTCCCATCCAAGTAACTCTTAAGACATACAAAACCTACAATTGTCTTAGCTTCTGTAAAGTGATGAACAAAGTATAGTTATAAAACTTATAGCTGAATAATTATAAAACTTAATCAGCAACTGGTTTATCCCCTTCCTCTTAAGAGTGTGAAACTGATATCTCATGTGGTTGTTGGTCACGACTGACTTTGTTTTGCAATGAGACCATTCAGAATAGAAACTTGGAGTAAGTTTAAGATGTGTTTGCTTTCCCTGAAATTGCTTGAACTAGTCTGATAATGAAAACTGTTAAAAAGGAACTACAACCCTTCCACTTATTCCCAAAGAGTTCTACAAAAATTTTCCAATTTGTATTACAGTTATCGGCTTGCTATGGAAATGTTTTTCAGGACAGCATCCTTGTATTACTGGATCATGTAGCAGTATGAAAAGGGAGGAACTAGTTCACTTTTTCTTAGATGCTAGGAGTAAAGATATCAATCTGCCTCCATGAAAATCAAGGAGTCCTCTTGTTCTGCTTGATTTCCAGATAGCTGATTAATTTTGAACTTAGACATACATCAGAACCTTTCAAAGTGTTAAGCAGTAATTACACCTTATATACATTATGTATATATATTTAATTGTATTACATACACACATCTATATTTTAGCAGCAAGAAGAAAACGGTGATACTTTGCTGCCATCAGTTCTATTCGTAAACACCCAGATACATTCCCCTTCTTAAACTTCAAATAATGCTACAGAACGAGGTTTTGGGAACTAGCTCACACAACTGGTTTTGACTTCTTTTTAACTCATCAAATGCTGTTTCAAATGTATGTAAAAATAATGTGCTGATGCTTTTAACAATAATAGACAAGAAATTCATGGTGTCAGTGTGTTTCAAAGCTGTTACTGTAAAACACAGAAAAATATTCTTATGTGAGGTCACATTCTATAATTTCCTCTCTGTGTCACTGAACCAAATTGAAAACTATGGCTTATATCTTACTGGAAATCTATAAAGCAATGCATTTGTTCCTTGAAAATCAATTATATAGTCTTGACAAATCATCATGCCAAAAGTCACTTTGTATGTGGAAGATTTTATCAGCTGCGTCATAGGCTCAAAGCACTTAGAGGGGTTAAACTTGACTTTCTGTCACTTTATTGGGATGTTTACTGCATTACCTTATCATGCCAATACTTGGCTTGGACGTGGAGAGAGGAAATTTTATTTATTATTTGGTTCCCTTAAATCTTTTTAGCAGTTACTGTAAGTCTGTGTTTTCATAACACACTTCACAGCTTAAGTGAAGATGCATTTTATCATATCAGTGACACTGAAAGGATGACTCTTTAAAACAAAAAAATTATCTTGTTACATCAGAGCCTGCCTAGAACCCTTCCAGGTGTCCATGCTACTTCATTATTCATTTAGGTAATGCTAACCAGCTGCCAGTTTAATGTCTGACATAGGAGTCCATTTGGGAATCATCCCTCTCCTCAGATAATCAGGCAAGTTGAACAATTGTTCTATATTAGCAGACTCATTTACTGCCCTGTGAAACCTAAACTGAAATTTGCAAATGTTGTGTTTTGAATCACTTTCATGTCTGAACATGACTGACACAGAATGACTTCGTTAACTTTCAGTAAAGTGCATTAGAAGAAAATTTAAGACTGAGTTCAGGTGCCAGAAGGGGTGTACTCTTTATTGTTAGAATAGACCTAGTTTTCGTGTTGACAGACATAAATATTTCTATTTTATTAGACTGCTAATTTAGTAAAAAAACTTCTAAAAATATGCTGACCACTTTTGATCTTGAGCACTTAGGAATACTTTCTGAATTGCTGAAGCTGAGAAAAAGCTAAGAAGAAAGAGATTGTGTATTTAAAGCCTGGAGAAAATTCAGTATTTGAATATAATAGGAAATTCAGGATTGAAAAATAGCAGAAAGTAAATCTTGTGCAGTTTCTAAAGTGGTCTGAGGGTTGTTAATTCAATCATTGCTTATCCATGTAGGAAGAAAAATATTAAGTTACAAAAATACTAATTTTAAAACATTTTTTCTTCAAAGAGCAAATCTCAAAGAATGGAAACATTTCACTTAGGAAGGCTCTCAAAGGTATTCAAATATATGGTTATCATACCCTAATCCTCAGAATCTTTTTTCTTCCTTCCCACTTCTCCTAGCAAAATCCTAAAATTAGTCACAAACTCTAAAAAAACTTTTTTTCAAAATTCATATCAATTCATATCACAAGTGCTGAAGAAAAAATTTTAAAGAAAAGCAGATTAATGCCTTTAGTTACCATGCCTAAAAGAGAAGGTGGCTGCTGCAGTTTGTTCTCAGGATGTCTGTAAAATGTGTATGTTTTCAAAAACCAGGGAATATAATATTGTTTGTACAAGTACACAAGATGATGCATAAACCAACTGTGAATAACGACAAATGAGACCTTCTCACCCTCTACCCTTCCCTCCTGTTCTTTGCAGATGCATATTGTCCATCCCTTCATCTTCAATATGTTGTGTGGTCTGGTAGATTGTAATCTAGCTTCAGGTTTTTGATATGCCTTCAGAGGTGGTTAATCTGGTTTTGATGAGCACTGTATTGAACATAAACTAATAAAGGGACACTTGACGTGGCCAAGTGTTTTTCCACGTTATAGATTGCCTAGGAGAAAGATAATGAAATTGAACCAAAAGCAGTTTCTTTTTAACAGATCTAATAGTGAGAACATCCTGTAAAAAGGTGTTTGCCTTTATATGTGTGTATTAAATGGGAAACCTGTTTCTTACTTTGCAAAAAATGGTCAGTTTTCTTTTTTTGACAGCTGCCATGGCTCTATGAAAGTCACTGGGTTTGCATGGCCGAGTTTTGGTAGTGGGGGTGCTACAGGGGGGGCTTGTGTGAGAAGATGGTGACAGCTTCCTCCGTGTCCAGCAGAGCTAATCCCTGGTGCTGGTAAAGGCTGGGCCAACGGGAAATGGTGGTAATGCCTTTGTGATAACGTATTTAAGAAGAAGAAGAAAAAAATAATGGTTTTGCGCAGTTATAATTGTGGCCAGAGAAAAGCAAGGTGATGACATGTGAGAGGAACAGCTCTGCAGACACAGAGGTCAGAGAAAGAGGTGCTCNTGGAGAAAGAGGTGCTCCTGGTGCCAGAGCTGAGATTCCCCTGCAGCCTGCGATGCAAACTGTGGTGAAGCAGCTTACTCCTGCAGCCCATGGAGGTCCTTGGGGAGGCAGAGATCCACCTGCAGCCCGTGGAGGAGACCCACACCAGAGCAAGTGGATGCCTGAGAGGAGGCTGTGACCCTGTAGGACACCCGTGGAGAGAGGAGCCCACACTGGAGCAGCCTGTCCTTGAAGGACTGCACTCCATGGAAAAGTGACCCACAGTGCAGCAGTCTGAGGGGACTGTCCATGGGATGGACTCATGTTGGAGAAGTTCATGGAGGGACTCCTTGAAGGAGCAGGGGAAGGACTCCTCTCCCTGAGCAGTGGGAGAAACAATGTGTGGGGAACCGACCACAACCCCCTTCCTTGTCTCCCTGCACTTGTAGGGGAGGGGATAGAGCTGGGAAGGAGGAAGGGGTGGGGGTAAGGTGTTGTGAGGGTTTTATTTTCTTATTATCCTGCTCTGATTTTGTTAGCATTAAATTCAATTTATATCTCTTAATTCTTGTTTTGCCAATGATGGTATTTGGTGAGTGAGATCTCCTGTTCCTTATCTCAACTCATGAACCCTTTGTTTTATTTTCTCTCCCCTGTACAGCTGAGGAAGTGAGGGATAGAGAGGCTTTGGTGGATGCCTGGCATCCAGCCAGCATCAACCACTACAAGTGAGATATTATTTAAGGCTACCAACCCTACAAGAGAAGCTAATTAATTAAAAGAAGGAAAGAAATTAAGACATAGAGGAAAGTAACTAAAGGTTTAATGAAGAAAAATCAACAAACAGGATTTGTTTTAAAATCTCCCCAAACAAATTATTTTGATCCAGTTTGCTAAAGGAAGAATGTACCCAAAGGCAAGGATGAGAATGAATTTTCTGCCCTCCTGAGAAAATAGTGGTTTTGTGGTCATTGATATAAAATCTGCAACCTATTATATCATCTGCTTAAGCCAAGTTTTACTTAGTTCAGGTGTAGAAATATCATTCCATTTTGTCAAATTGGCCAGAGAATGCAAATAAATTAGGGTTTATGTATTTGGCATTTGCTGCAACATAACAAATATCCAACTGGACTTACAGTTAGAAACACACAAGCACATGACACCTGCTCCATAATAAAGTCTCTTAAGAGAAATATACCCATTCACACTTTCTAAGGAATGAGTCTGAGAGAAGGGACTTAAATGCTTCAACCTTCTGTGTTGCAGGGTAGCAACATTTCTGATTCAGTTGATGGAATACTAAACCTGGACCCACATTTGCACTGAACTCCAACATTAAAACAGCTGTGGAGTTGTCTGAGTCAATAGGTGCCTCAGCAAAAAAGGAGGATAACTGGCTTAGGGAATAATTCTTCACTGCTCACAGTGGTGAGGCACTGGAACAGGCTGCCCATAGAAGTTGTGAATGTCCCATCTCTGGAGATGTTCAAGACAAAGTTGGATGGAGCTCTGAACAACCTGGTCCAGAGGAAGGTGGCCCTGCTCACAGCAAGGCTTTAGAAATAGATGATCTTCAAGGTCCCTTCCAACCCAAGCCATTCTATGACTCCATGATTTTTTAAGATGAAGATCTTGTCCCCTATAAGTAGGAGTGCATCACTCGTGTTACTGACACAAGAAAGCTAGTTCTCATTAGAGAATAGATATTCTGGTTTTTCTTATTTTCAGCACGAATGAAGCTTAACTTTATATTCAGAGGGAATCCAATTTTGATTAATTATGAAGAACATAGTGAAATAATTAAGTTTTTGAGGAGTGAGGTGTTGTCTTGACATCATTCAAATAACTGCTTGGATTTTCATTATGTGATTTATATTGTATTTTTCTTGGTCCAAGGGCTACTTCAATGCCAGTAATTAAGTGGTGCAGATGGATTGGAAAAGTTTTCTGCAGGTTTCCCTGTGTCTAGTCTGATATCCATTATAAAGATGATAGTGACAGAGTATTTGAAAGCCAAGAAAATGCTCAGAAAGTTTATCTGGATTCCAGTGGACTGAGAAGATCAAAGAGCAAATGGTAAGAAAACAGAGAGGGTAAGGAGGATTTGATAGAATTTCATGTAAGAACACTGATTAGCAGCAGGTTTCTTGGTGACTTATGGTCTGATGTGTTTTGCAATTCCTTTATCAAACATCATGGAGAAGGGAAACACATGCAACATGTAATTTCAATATGAATGAAGCAGTAGCAGGCAACTTCAGCTATACATGACTGTTGTGCACCAGGGTTTTTTTTTTGTAGAATAATATTATTTTGTCTTTTTAAACGCATAAGTAAATAGTATTTGCTTACAATTCTAGTGTTAATTTCAATACTTTCAAAAAAATCTCTTTGTTATCCTTATAAAAAATTTGCAAATGTTTATTTATTCTAATATGACATTTGAAATAGTAGATCTAAGATTTTTACAGCCAGGAAAGAAGGACAGACAGGAGTGAATATTTCCCACTCAGCCTTATTTCATCCCCTGCTGCATATGTGTTATGATATAATCTTTAATTACACAGTCACACATAGTTTTTCTCCCAGGAGACCTCTGGCTTATAGAGTGAGTAATAGTTATCCAACATTTCTTTTTATCTTGTTCACTATGTGGTTTAGCCTCAGGCCTTATTTATGCTACATCATCCAAAATCTTGACTGACTGCAGAACTATTAATTTCTTTTCCTGGGAATTTCTTCGGTTCTCTTATCACATCAGCTAATTGCTTAATGGCTGCTCCTAAACCTATCTTTATTTTCCCTTTGAAAATGCATTTATCAGTGTCCCATTTTTGCAACTATGGAACTGAAACACAAAGAGATTAAAGCCAAATTTACTGTGTCCATTTCTGTGTGCCAAAAATGAGACATAAAGAATTATTCTTTTAAGAATATCTGAGTTTTTGAAAGCAGTATGTACATAATTGCAGTGCTCACTAGCTTTGTTTGCTACCTATCACAAATACCAGGTGTCTCACTGGGATATTTCATTGGGTGTCTAACTGCATCATGTAAAACTTGAGTGGATTCAACTTAATTAATGCTCTTCCTTTTCCTGAAATCTCTCCTCTTTTAATTCATACTTCTGATAAGTTTTGAAAGAAATTAGGTTTTCCCCATGTTCCTTCTCTGTATGTGTCTATTCCAACATCCTGGTTCTTTTGCATCTCTCTGAACTTCAGATATTTGTGTTTTCTGAAGTCTCTTCTATGTCTATATTTCACTGACATAATGTATTGGATTCACAATACTGTTATGTGAAACAAGCAGTAAGTTCATTATTTTTATTATCATTACAATTAACTTTTTTTCTCATCCCATTATTCTGATCATTATAAATTTTTCTCTTCTGTCAGGCTTTCACATTCAAGATCCAATTTGGCATAAAAAAAGCCTCTCTATCTCCTTGATATTGCTATTGACTCTGGTGTTCTTGAGTTTTCTCTCCCTCCCCTTCTGAGTCTTTCTAGAACCTGGAGAGATATCTGGTCTTTGGCCACTTTTGACCCCTCAATATACATTAGTGTTATTTCGTGATTACTATATGGTAATAAGAAACTGCTAAATAATGGTTTGCAAGTGAGACTTTCTGTTCAAGTGTTTAATCATGCTGATTTACAGGGGCTAAGGGTATAATGTATTGTATTTTGTAGTGATCAGTGCACATTTGGAAGGCATAAGTCTTTCTGATTTTATTGTGCAAAAGGAGTTCACATTGAAAATAAATAAAAAATAACATTTAGTTGAAAATAAACTTCCATAAAGAAATAAACTATCTGAAAATGCAGCAAAAATATCAATACTTATATAGATTTTGAGAAGAATATGATAACAAATGCATTTTTTGAGATAGGTGATAAACTTTTTTTTATATTACAAGTTAATGATAAGATCAAATTGGATGCAAAAAATAAACAATGCTTGTTAGCAGACATGGTTTAAACCATTTTGATATCATCAGTTAACTTTTTATATAGGTGGGGAAGTATGCCAAGGTGAGGGTGCAAGTAACACTTCCAAACAAGTAGAGGCACAAAGGAATTTGAGATGATATCCCTAATGAAACCCAGAGCTGCAGCACTGTGAGAAAATTAAAGCTTGGGCCAAGAATCAAAGAGAAACTCAAAATGCTTCAGAAGGCGTTTTATAGTCTAGGATCAAGGAGGTTTCAGCTTTTAGTGTGGAAAGGGCTAATAATGATCTGCTAATCTGTGTGCAGCATTTATATTGTTTTCCTTGTGATTTCTAACAGTCTATCAAAGCCTCCAAGTAAGGGTTTGCATGTTGGGAATCAGATGTGGCTATAGGTCCAGTGCATACAACACAACATTGCTTATGGGATGTTCAGGAGGATGTGGAATGCTTTTAGGACTGTCTAAAGGTTAAAGACTTTAAATACTGCTGCTCACTTCGGTCACATTCTGGGAACAGAGGGTAGACAGAGAGCAGAATGGAAGCACCTGGAGTGTATTTGCCCTAAAATAAGTCTCCAGCAAGCAGCTAAATAGACACCAGGTCTATAGAATTTTTCACTTGTCCTAAACTTTTAAATAAAATTCCAAAACAGCCAAGATGACAGAGTTCAGAGTACTTTGAAATTTTTTTTTTTTTAATTTGCACTTACCAGAATAATAAAAGTTTCTGGTTCTTAAACCTTTATAACTTTTTGATGCATTTTAGTCCAATAGACACTCTTTATATCCTTAAATATGCAAGTTCCTCTAAAGTAGGTAAAGTGTTGGCCCAAATGAAATTGATATTTTTCTGTTTATTTCTGTATTACAGGCCTCTGCCTCCAGTTTTAAGTTTTAACAGTAACCCTCAAAGCTTTTAATTTTCTGAAGAATCTCTGCTGGTAGATTATAAGAAGACAAACATCTGAAGGAAAATGTAGAGGAAAAATCTATGAGAAATGGGAAACAGACAGTCATTTGGATTACGAATCAGTGAGATACGTAGGACCCAATACAGCAAATTTTCATTGTTAGTTTTTCAGCCCTCACAGAGTAAGCATCCATATTTTTGTAATGTAAATTCTGAAGGTAGAGGCCGAATGTGTTTAACTTTCTGTGGTTTCTAACCAGTGGTTTTCATGGTTGATCACTTCAAATTATTCTTGGCATCCATTTTGTAATACATGCTGAAAATCCTTGCTATTTCTTTGTGGCACTTCAATGAGATTTCCATATTCACAGAAAATGATAACATAAAAAAAATATATATACTCCAATATGTTTGACAGCCTTCATTGCTATAAAAATGATTGCAAACTTAATATAGTTTAATTATTTATTAATATATAAATATATGCATTTGTAAGTAAATACCATTGAGTATACTGAAAGACCCTAATATCTTTATAACAATTTTGAATCTGGGTTAGAGGTGTAAAAGACCTGGTGTAAAAGACCTATGAATTTCATGAAAACAGGTTACCAGGCAGAAGACAGAGAGGCTATAATAATTCCCCTCCTACAGAAAAAGAAAATGTAATCTCTAAAGTTCCTAGACATTAAAAAAGTCACATTGGAAGGGGAAATGAGGGACGGAGTTGAGGAGGGAGGGAGAAAAGCAGTAAGAGAATGAAAAAGTAAGAGAGGGTCTGAACATCTTGTTTTCTTGAGAATTAACTTATTAGACACGAAAAAATCCAGTAATTTTGACTTAAGACTGGATTCTCTACTGTTAAAAAGACACGAATATTCTTTTTTCAGACCATGAAGTGGGATATGCTTTCTCTGTATGGCTTGTCTGCTTTCTCATAATGGTTGAGCTCACATTTATTTAAATTCATTTTAAATGTCTATCAATCATGAAACACAAATTCACTGGAAACATTGAGACAGATATGTGAATTTCTAATGCTTTTCACACTTGTCAAGTCATTACATCTTAACCTGACTTGTCAATTATTTACTTTCAGATTTTACAGCCATATTTAGAGACAGATTGTAGAACTCATCAAGTGAAATGTGGCCTGTGCTTAGGTCTATTGGAGATTACTGCTGACTTCAAAGCAGGAATTTGCCCATATTGTTCCCATTCACATTCTGGAATGTCATGTTTACTGGATGAAATACCATGTGTATTGGCTTTGATTTTCTATTCCAATCACAAATGATAGGATATGTTCTGTTAGCAAAAGAATTTCTGTCCAAGTAAGGCCAAATAACCTGCTGTGGTTTTTGAACTATTAGAAGAGAGAACACAGAACTTTTATATTAGAAAAAAAATTAGGCCACATAAACAATTGTATTTTTTAATCAAAACAAAAATTTGCTTTACTAGGCAAGCTACTTTTGAAATTTTTTTACTGAAGGCCACACAGGTAAGAAGACACCTGAATAATTTCATGTTTTGTGATATATCAGGTTGGCATGCTGAAAGTGCTCTTCTTCAATTAAGTAATTAAATGCTACCTAAGGATTTTATGAATATTGATGTGATTTGCAGTGGGATACAGGGATTCTCTAGTCCCATAATAACCTGGGACCAAATTCTTGTTGGCTTGATAGGGCAATGTGGCACCTCCTACAAAACAGAACCTAAGCTTAGGTCTATGCTCATGTCCCAGCTGAAAACAAGACCAGAAGCACATGTACCAAAGAAATAAAATTTCCAAGAAAACTCCCTGGGGACAGAAGGAAACCATGCTGTTATTGCTGAATTGAGAACAAATGAACATAGAATGGTACTCCCTAAAGAGTATTTGAAATTTCCTATGATCTCCCACTTCCTAGGTTCTGCAGAAATTTGAGGAAGAAAAGACAGGTTTAAAGATTTGATTGTCCTAAAAAGTGTTTTCTATTAAATGCTTTCCAAAATGGTTTATTACACATATTGTTTGAGGCACTAGAAAAAAGTTGATGCCACATAGTGGGAAATGTGGGGAATTTCATCATAAATAATGAGTCAAGGTAAGGGCAAGAAAGATGTGTCATGGTCACTTTAGTGATGATCTATTCCATTTGAAGCAGTGGAAAAGTCCCCTAAATACCTCTAAATACTAGAAAAGGAGAAAAATTTAATAGCAGATTTGATTTATAACTAAAAGTTAAACCTGTTGTATTCATGTATAAAACTCCTTCTGTGTTAGGATAATTAATTATCCTGAAGAAATGGAGAGAAAAAAGTGTTTTCATGTCAGGATCTGTTAATAAAAAGAAGAATATGTGCTCAGTTTGCTACAGACAAGAAAAGCCATTCATTTGGCATTGTGCTAGTTTTTTGTTTCTGTGGTAAGGAAGAGGCTTTCTGTCACCCAGCATGTTTTTGGTGTGAAAGGAATTATCTTCAAAATAAAGGAATTATTGTCAAAAGTACAAGTTAGGTAACAGTCTGGCTCACAGCAATCTTTAGTAGAAGTAGGAGTTTAATGGAATGAGCAGTTTTTGTCATGTTTTAAAAGTGTTTGCTTCATGAATAGGAAATGTCACTGTGCTTAAGAGTAAATAAAATATTATTTTGAAGGATGAGTTTGCAAGACCTTGAAGCAAAGAAGCATGAGCAGCTTGGGCTTGGTACTGAAACTCCTCAGTGTCCAAGGAAATTCTAAAATGCAGCTGCAGTGGCACAGGCACAGAAATCCTGTAAGAAACTG
Source organism: Erpornis zantholeuca (assembly GCA_013400515.1). Taxonomy (NCBI): domain Eukaryota; kingdom Metazoa; phylum Chordata; class Aves; order Passeriformes; family Timaliidae; genus Erpornis; species Erpornis zantholeuca. The sequence goes on from VZTN01018199.1 coordinate 51,453, forward strand.
GCAGGTTTGGATGCCTCACCTTCCCTCATGTGCAGCACCCTTATTTCTGCCTCCTGCCTTCCTCTCTATGTAGGCTAAAGAGAAGAGGCAACAAGTAGTGCACACTGCCAAGTGCTTAAGGTTTTGGGTTTATCAGTTATAACACCAGAATAACTCCAAGGAGATCAGAGGTAATCTCTAGTATTACTCTCACTGTGAGTAGGGAGACACTCGGAGCTGTTAAATAATAGGCTGGGTAAGCATTATATGCTGATGATTAAATGTAAAAACGCCTTAACCTTGATATATGGGATATGTCCCACAGCATGCAAGAAATTTCATAAAAGACTATAAAACACAGTATTGCATGTAAAAAAGAAAACAGGAAAAATTGCAGTCTACTATGAGTTGGTTAAGCACTAATAGTTTTCCCAATGTTTTTTCTTATTCCTGTGCAATAAATTCCAGTTTCTTCCCATCCCTCCACACAGCAACCTTATTGACAGAGTTCACCCAGAAGAAAGAAATTATAATCTGAAATTAATAATTTTTGTTTGATTCTCTATGTACCCTGTTTAATATCTCATTCTTTGACCATATTCAAGAGTAAAAAAATTCAAATTGTATAAAAACACTTTCTGTAGTGGCAGACCTAGTTTAGAGCTGCTGATAGGACTAGGGTCTGATGGTTTTAGTCAGTAAAAATGTAATAAATTTCAAGTGAAGTTGTAGCTTAGAGAACTTAGAAGTAGAAACTACCAGTTAAACACAAAGTTTTTGCACTAAATGCTAACACATCCCAAGTTCAACTCCTTCTTCTTTTCTCTTGCACAAAGTATAATGCCATGAAAGGAAAATGAAAGAGGAATAATATTCTAGCAAGATAAAACCATAATGCTAGTAAATACAGATGAGCTTTAATTTATTTCTTAAAAATGTGTCTTTTTAAAGGACACCTACTTCTTGTTTAATAATTCCAAGAGCAGGCATATATACTCCTAAAGTAGAGATTAGTATACTATATGTATGTGAATATGATTTCTTCCTTGTTAAACATATTTTCCAAAAGAGATTTTTTTGTAAGACGTTCTACTACTGCACACTCTGAAAAAATACTAATGTCTATTAAACTACATGTTTAACAAATGTATTTCCTCTTTGAGCCATACAAGTCAAATTCTTAGGGGTCAGATGCACTGTGCTCCAAATTTGTCTTTGAAAAAAATTCCCTCTCCATTCTTGCCCCACAATGGTCTATTGAGTATTAATCAGGAATTGTGTAAATGGATCAGTTTTAGGGCAAACTTTGTCATCATTCTGAAAAAGGAATTGTGTCAGATACATGAATGTACTTAGGAATAAAACTGCCCTTGGAAACAGTAAGGGTAAATGATGTAATCACTTTTTGGTACCTTTGGTACCTTTACCCTTAAGGTATATATTTATATGTTATACTTGACTTAATAACATTGTTGATCTTGGTTGACTGTTAGTTTGTTTCCATGAAAAAGACACTGCAGGAACTAGGAATGTTCTTGACACAGTAAGGAATCTTCTGCCTTTTGTAAGAAGATGTTTACATGATCTTTAATATACAGTGACAATCAATACTGCAAATAGCAGTGCAAATGGCAGGATACAGGATTTCCTGAGCTGCTCAGTTAGCAGGGCTCTGTGGGCAAGTATGGCAAACACTCCAGTTGTTTTCCCTTCTGCTTCTGACAATTGAAAAAATCGACTTTCAAGTTCGAGGTCTTGAATTGTTACTTTTTTTTTGCAATTTCTTTTCTGAGGGAAGGACAATCAACCTTGTTTGTAGTGTCACAATGAAAACTTAAGAGAAACCAAACATGTGAAAAGCCAGGCAACCCTCTGAAATGATTTCTACCTAAAACTTTTCCACAGAAACAGAAGAATCGGTAAGCCCCATAATTGAAATAAATTCTTGCCCTCTAGAGAGAGGTGATTCCTGCAGGTCAAAACAGGGGTTACTGGTAGGTCAGCTGAGATAGCCATTACTGCAGCTATCTGCACAGTGTTTAGGCTTTAAGTAAACCAGAGGTGTTATAATGTGGAACTGCTGGTTCTTAGTGGGCTTTCCTAAGGTCATTAAGAAAAAGAGAGCTTGTAAATCCTGAAATCATTAAGGAAAAACATTATGTCCTGTCTCTAAACAGAAGAAGTTTTATCAGGTTAAATAAAACTAGTTTTGGCATTCTAGTTAGAATACGAAAAACCTGTTTAGATATTATTACAGAGCCATCATTTAACTACTTTCTTGACCCAGTCGCTGTTATTTTTTATTTCTATAATATTCCACTTGCTGTTTTCATTATCATAGTATATTCAAACCAGTGTTGCTTTTCAGGTATGAAATTAATTCATTGAAAGTACAAAAATTTATGTTATAAAATAAATGGCCACTAAAATAAGATTAGTTGACTAGAACTTCTATATTTGTTGTAAAATCTAGTGTGAATGCTTCTAAAACCCGAACATAACACTTTACTTTTTTGGTATAAAAAAAAAATATTAATTCAACTAATATTTTGGGTACACCTTCCTTCAGTAAAACTATATGCATATTGTGCTATAAAGGGAATTAAAAATTTGAGAAAATAGTGGATTTTTTTGTTTTGTTTAAAGGCTCAACTCTGGGAAACAGGCAATGAAATTATTTATTATACATAAGAACTAGAGTTGTGAAGTGTCTTCTTCTAGAAAAAATCCATTGCAAATTTTGAGAACTCAGTGCAGTATTTTTTATGTGAAAGGTGTTCACATCTTAACTTCAGATGAGATGGATACACCACACTATCGTCTGAATTTCATGAATGAAACCACCACTATGCTCCTGAACTGGAACTGCAGAATAATCTAAACTGTGCCTGAGCTGGACATTTGGAGAAACATAGCTCCAGGATATATGAAAGCATGCCCCAGCATGTAAGTAAATATTCAACCTGGAAGAAAAATATGTATCTGTGTGTTTGTTCTGAAGTAATCTCACCTCAGTGCTCAATACATTCCCATCCCAGACAGTTCTATGCCCCAGCTATCTTTTCTATTTTGATGACTTATCAGAACTCCATTTTATATAGCAGTGGTCAGCTTCGGTTTGCTCCAGCTGATTGCTTGTTTAGTATATATCACAGAATCTGCTACCAAGAAAATACAAAATAACAACCACCAAGAATCAACCATACTACCAGGATCCTTGAAACACTCCTTTGATTCCCTGCTATTTTAGTGTTAAGCTGGAGAACTGCCAGTATCTTCTTAAAGAACTTGCTGCTCTTTGGTGGGGAATGTCTTTCTGACTATTAACTTTCCCTCTCTTTTCTTAATCAGATAAACTGGTTTGAAACCCAAGCCTATTGATCTTTCTTGTGGATTAGATCATGATTTTCTTTGGTGTGATCAGTCAAAGGTGTGTAGAAAGGTGAACAGATATGCCCACATGGCACTCTCTAGAGCCACACAGGGAAATCCATATACAAGCTCTGGTTTGTCTCTGTTATACGTATGTGAATGTCATTTAAAAAGAATTTTACCAAGGATATTTCATCTGTTCAGTTATGATCCATCTTTTTTCCATCTGTGTGATGATCACATTAAGATTAGTAGTACCTTGTTATATTAATGAACAAATATAAAAATTAGATATTAATTTTCATGGGATTACAGACTCATTTTACTCTACAATGAATGTTGGTTTGAGCTGATGAAGGATACAACTCAACAGGGAAACTGTGAACTCTGAATGCTAATATATGGGTGAGAAGTCACTTTACCTGTGAAACTGTATTTTAACATAAAACATCACAGAATTGTTCTCGCTCTTGAAATCTGGTTCATTGTGTGCATGGGCTAAGACTAATATATTCCTAAGTATCTTTCAATTAACATCCAGCATATTAGGGAATTTTAAAACATCTTATTAACTGATCACTGATCAAAAATCAAACAAACCAAATAACAACCCCCTTGTTCTTAATGTTGCTATCACTAATAACTCACAAAAACCTTAAAGCTGTTATTAGTTATCAGAAACATGCACATACTGCTTGAAATTTTGTTACTATATAGTTTTTAAATAGTTGTATCTGCACCACAATTGTTCATGAAGTTAGGAAAGTAAGCTTACATCTTGTCAGCTTACATTTTTCTTCTCGGGTTTCAAGAGAAAAGAGAGAGTGTTACACTTCTGCCTTCCTGCTCCGTGCTCCCACAAAGTGGAAGCTGTATATTAAAATGTCTATGTTAGGACTGTTAGGTCTGACGTAACAAAGTACCATGTGTATTATGTATCAAATTACTGAAACAGAAAAGTGTGGGGAAGTCTCATCTGGGTATCCAAACACCCAGTCACGTAGAATTAGAAAATTCACCTGAAATATAAGTATTTCCCTTAATCTACATGATTTGTTTCCTCTCCCTTTAAAACTGGGGAATTTGTTCCTCAGACTCATTAGATATTGTATAATGAAAATTGAAAACATCGGAGAAAATTTAGAGTATCTCAGATAAGGTATGCTATACATTTTCAAACTGTCATTAAATAAATTATTAGTAAAGGCATTATAGTATTACTTTCAAAAATTAAGAGCCAGTAATATATTCACCAGAGAAGTATAAATTCCATGAATTTTCTTTGATGGTGTTGCCTGGATAAATAACATTTCTCAAGTTATAAAAAGACCCTGAACAGGCTTTGGTTAAACTCATCTCTAGTGAAATGCTGTGTAATTAATAGTTTGTTTATAGACAAATGGATTCCATCCTGATATAAACTCTGTACAAATATTTTGAAGTCATTGAGACTGTTTGGATGCAAGTGAAAACTATATGTAGTTTTTTGCACAGAGTTATCAGTGGTGAGAGCCAGATACTGCTCATGAATTGTGGAAATGCTACACCTGGAGGACATACAGAAAATTGCAATGCTTTTTAATGAAGTATCTGACACCTTGTGGAAAATCTCTCCGTAAATTCTAGAACTTCTCTTGAGTTAATGATATCTCTGTAATGATTAAACTCTTTATTTATATATATATATTTTTAAGATATTTATTTAATAAAAATATTGTCTGCAGCCATGAAACACTTTTCCAAAAGAAAAATAACTTTTGAGGATTCTGCTCAGCCTCTGGTGAAAGGAAACTGGGTGAAACTTATGTTGTGAGATAGAGACAGTACAAATGATGCTTGATTGAAAGGAAAAAAGGTAGTTTTCTATTTTAGTGTACTGTTAAACACAATATTTATTAAGTTTAAACATTTTCCATTTTTAAAACTGAATGATATGACCCTGATTTAATGTTACTGGCTGTCCTTCAGCAACTATCAAATTAAATGATGTGTTGACAGCTCTTCAATGTAAGTTTCCCAAACTAAGTAAGAGGCATGGAAAGATGTGAAAAGAACATATCACAGTGCAAAATTAGAAAAAATAATAACAATTAACAGAGTAATAAATCCATGTTAAGTGAGAACTTGTTCTATTACACGGTAAAAATTGGCTTCACTAGGCAGCTGAATGACACACATTTGATACTGACTCCTCCATGGAGTACATTGGCTGTAGAGGCAATCCCCACACTGAGGTCCTGGAGGCAATGTGTGTGCATCCATGGCCTGCAGTATGGATGCACACATGTATAGAAATCCACTTCTGAGGATTTCATCCTGTGATTTGCAGTTTTGCCTTGAGAAGATTTCCTCTGGCACTTAGATTCAGTGAACAAACACATCTCCAATGCCTCTGCTTTGCCAGTACCCTGTCTCCAGCACCCCACAGCCCTGCCCTGCCCAGCCATGGGTCCTGAAGGATTGACCCCACCTGTGGACCAACATCCCAGCTTGGCCTGGCTGGCCCCACCTGAGATGCCCAATGCCCATGGCTGGGGCGACCTCCAGCTGCCCTGCTCCTGTCTGGGCATCTTGCCAGGCACTGACCAGCCAGATGGGTACCACGATGGGCCCCAGCTCCCTGTCCTGGAGGCAGCAGCCATGGGCACTCCAGCTCCCCCACAGCCATGAGAAGAGGTGCTGTGAGCAGGGATGAAGCTCAGTTGCCTTCCTACTGGGTTACCAGCACCTCCTCTGCAGCTGGGCAAGTGCAGGGAGCTCCTTTCCTTCCTTTCCAGAACAGCTTCTGATCTGCAGTGATTAGAGAGATGGTGGTCATTTAGGGGTGTGAAAATGGTATGTGAACACCAGTAGGATAAAAGAGTAGCATGAGTCATTTTACTAACAAAGAAAATGAATCCAAACCTTTTGACTTGCTTCACAATGTACAAATGACATTCCTTCTGAAACAGAATAACAGTTCTTACCTGGCTTTTGTTGTCTAAGCCCTAGTCATTTCCTGGTGAAATGACAGAGCTGCCCAGGAAATGGAATCATACCAATTAACTGTCACTTTCTTTTTCTGGAAAAGCTCCCATGGATTTTAGTAAGAGAAATAGAGAGGCAGGGTTTAAAAAAATTATATGTACAAATTAGCAAGCCAAAGGAAATGAAAGGGAAGTTAAATATTACACGTGTAAACCAGTGTTTTGAATAGAACTAGGCAGAGAACATTAGTAAAAATGACCATAAGGTTTAGGAACAGGGAAAATGCAGAATAAATTTGTTTGAAAGAGATTTAGATTTTGTCTCTGATCATAGACAATTAACTTTGGAACTTCTGGTATATTTATGTTCATGAATGTTTCTCTGGGATAGGAAAACAAAATTGTAATGTAAAATCCAAAGAAATACTGTTAGCTCCTAAAAGAAAAGACAGTTTTTCTTTTTATTGTAGCATAAATATTGCAATGTTTTTGGTACTTTTGACCATATGCAAACATTCTTTGCCAATGCATTAAAGCTCAGTCTCACTAGGATAGCAGCATTACCTTCCACTACCTTTTATGCAGCATCTAAATCAGAAGTGAGAAAAAGTTGTTTGGACTCTGCTCAGTGATGAACACTGCTTGTGTAGAAGTATATTTGTAGCTACTCCCATGATGATGTCTTCATTGTAAATTCTGCTTTACAAACCTCAGCCTGCAAACTAAAGCTGACAGAGATCAGAATGATCAGAGCATATCCTGTGCAGTAGGCAATAATCAATACAAACAGAGCACCATATGGACTACCATGAAGAAAATTGACTTCCTCCTAGCCAGACCCAGCACACTCAGCCAAGTCTCATGGAAAAATTCAAGTGTGGAAGGGCTCAATTTTCTATGCAAATATTGTCTTGCATAACTAAATAGATGCTGAGCAATCACTAAATACTTCTCATAGGCATGTACATTTGAAAGAGAGGAAAAAATACTTGAATTGTCAATATAGCTCTGGAGAATTATTTCAAATCCATGGCTGCTTTTGTATTTGTAGAGTGGAAATTGAGAATGAAAGGTAGAATTTGAGGAACAGGTGATTTTGGCTTAATTATATACTCTTGTATCTTGACAGATCACAAATTATTTTTCAAGCTAATTTGAGTTTAGTGACAGAACCATCGTTCCAAAGGAAGGCAAATCTCTGAGGTGCTGGAAAAACGTTTGAAGTATTCTGTAATTTGTTATCCAGAAACCTCTCCAGGTGGATTTCAATACATATTCATGAGTGTGGAGTGGAGATTTTCTCTGCACAAATTATTCTGTAAGTATCCACACCTTTATATTCTTGTAAAACAGCTGTTAATGGTGAGTTTTAGAGAGGAAAGTGGATTAGATAGTTCCTCTGGTTTGATTTGGTGCAGCCATATCTTTTAAAGGCAGAAATGTGGAGAAGCATCATCAAATGGGTTGGAGATTACATTCTGTCTGTCCTGTATGAATCTGTCTGGAGATTACATACTCTTCTGTCCTGTGACTATTTATTGTTGTTCAATGAATTGTGAAAACTTGGAGGATAACAGAAAAGTGAGAAAACATACAAGCAGAGTTGACTCTACAAAATGAAAGCAGATAAGCAGAAATATACTGTTGAAACCTGGCTAAAAGTGTTTATCCATGTGATGGTAGCATATGTAAAAGTATCTACAGAAAAAAAAAGTATCTCCTGAGACAATGAGAAATACTCCTAAAACTTCAGGAAAAAATTAGTTTCTAATGACAATAATCGAGAAGAAATACAATAGATCGTAAACTGTAATCCTAGAATTAATACATAAACTCTTCAATGCTGTCTTGCATTTCCAAAAGTATTTCACAAAAAAGAGTAAGAGATTCTAAGCTGAAAAGTCTTCAAATCAGCATAGTTAGTTTTTCTGGTATAACTGGTAGACTTTCTGCAGCTTAGAGAAATAAATAAAGCAAGATCTCTGTCTTTATGTTATTACTACAATAATAAAAGTGATGCTATTTTCTTGAGTGTATGTGCATGAAGGCAATTTTTACATTTTTGCAAGAAGGATTAACATTTTCTTTATGGCAAGTGTTACATTACATAGGACAGGGAAGCTGTATGTTTTTCTTTCTACCTGTTACCTTTAAGTCTGCAAGTATTTTTGTGTAGAAAACCCCCAGCAGTAGGGGATGTGTGTGGATTCACTTACTGGTGAAGTTGCTGTGAAGCCAAAACAGAGCCCAAATATGCTCAGGGATTTAAGAGAACTTCCACCTGACAGGGCCTCACAGAGATCAAAGAAGGATGGTTAACCTGTTAGAAAATACAGGAGCTTAAGCTAAAGCTCTGGCAGTGCAAAACTGTTGAGATGCACAAAATTTACCTGCCAACATTTGAAATGGAGGTGAATTGCAAGTTGATAGGGTTACAAAAAACTTATTAATCTCAAAACTGACAACTGTAAGTCTCCAGTAGATTTGCATATATTTCTTTTCAAAGGAAAGGGGTGTAAAATGTTAGAGCTTAGCCAAGTGATTAGCATTTCAGTAGTATTTCCTTTCTTGTAAGCTCCTTCTCATAGGAAAGTGATTGGTCATACAAGAAGAAAATGAAGAAGGAAATAAGGTGAATGTTTAGTCCAGAAGATTGTATGTGAGTTAAAAGCCCAGTTTGATATTAAAATGAATGAAAGAAACAAAGTGGTGACCGTATGTTGTTTCTTCTCTGTATTGAGCATGTGAATGTAACTTTCCTTACAAAGACTTTCTCCTGTAGGTCAAGCTACAGAGATTGATGCACACAGTTCTGGATATTTTTGAGCTTTTTAGCCTAGAAGAACAAAGTGTGTCACCTGAAGATTGCAAAATGCAAAATGATGTTCCATGTAGCTGTGCAAGAGATGAAAGTAATATGCTTTTGCCCATGGGTCTAATCAGAAATTTTCAAATTACATATTTAGAGATAAAGCAAGAAAATATGGCCAGGATACAGTTTGCCAGAAGCCAACCTTTCTCTCCTTTTTGCTTCTTTCTTGAACTGAAATGTGACATTTTTTTCTGTAAAATGAAGTAATACTATTTCCTCATTTTATTATAACTGAAAGCTTCTCAGGATGTAAGAATAATCTAATTTAAGTGGCATTTCTGCATTTCAACGTCCCTGTTTTCCCAGGCTTTAATTTTGAAGACAAAATCGCAAATATTGGAGGCTAAAATGTCACTGTCTTTCCAGGGGAGATATTAATAGGATTATATTCCTATGAGGGTAGATGTTCTAGAAATTAGGGTTTATGTCTTTTTTAATAAATAAAAATAAGTATTTAAAAATATTTTTTTCTCAGTAGAAAGAAACAATAGCTAAAACCCCGATATTTTTATTTTAAAAATATGCATCCTTTCTAGTGGAAATTAGCATTCTGAAGTACTTAGACTTGACCTTTCAGTATTTGATTACCATCCTGTCCAATGTTTTTCAATGCAAAATTAGGCTATAACGATGACTCATGAAAGTTACTAGGAAACATGCTTGTAAAGCACAGAAGTTGTGAGTTAAAAATTATGGGGAATAAAGGTGACAGTAGCGCTATTAAAATTTTGTCTGTCTAAATCCTACGTTGAAATGGCTGATAATATAAACACACTTTCAGAGTACTTAAAATCTCCATCACATCAAATTGATTTTCAGTGTGAAGGGTGAAACAATAATCACAGGCCATAATGGAAATGTGTTTAGGTGGTGTGTGTAATGGAGAAAATTTTATGGCTGACTTGCTTCCTGATTCATGGCATATTGCCTGTCGAAAAGAGAATCCATTTAATCTGTTTGTATTTCTTGCTATCTATTTGCTTTTTAAAAGAAATACAAACCTGTGTCATGCAGGTGCATAGATTATCACAGAAGTAACTTTTTCAGCGTATCTGGCTAGTGCAGAGAAAAAGCTAAATAGCTGACTGTTTTCAGCTGTCCTTTAATTACTCCTAAATGCCAGAATTGGGATGACTTGCAGCAGCCAGTGGAAAACAATCAATTTATGTGGGAAATCAGTAAGCTGAAAAAATTTGTTGCTAAAATCAGAAAATTAGTCTAGCAGACACCTCGGTTCTGGTCCTTTTGCCAGAGTGCTCTTGAAGAGTACTAATTGTCCTTGGAAGACTGTGTTTCATTAATATTTTAGTGGCAAATATGGGTAGATGCTTCAAAAGAACTAATTCAACTACAGATTTAGTATGAGAGAGATTTCTCATATCATTCATGTTGTACTTTATTTTGTATTGAAACCTGATATTTGTGTCTATTTAGACAAATTTAGTCACTTTTTGATAAATCAAGCTTTTGCAGAACAAGTGCCAAACTATTTTTCTGCTGTTCATTCAAGCAGCATTTTCTCTGATTACAAACTAAATTTAAAAAAAAGTGTTCCAATTCTCCCTCCAAAATATTAAAGAAATAACTAATAAGTAATATAGAGTGCAGAAAAATATCTTCAACATATCAAGAGATAAAAAGTAAGATGATAATTAGTTTGGAAATGTGTCTCTGTTTTGCAAATGCAAAGTGTATCTCTTTTGGAGAATTCAAATGTTGAAAGACGAGATGCAAAATATTCATGAAAAATGAAGGGATACTCATCATCCGTCTCTGTAATAATAAACTGTAGTAATTTCCCAAACTTTACAGCAGCTACTTTTCTGTGTCTATTTAGCACTTACTAAATTTTTTGGAATAATTAATGGGTTAGATGAACAGGGCTCTCTTTCAAACATCACAGTTAACAGTGCTGTACTTACTCAAAGATGTTATAAGCACCCCAGGAAATTATCAGAGTAACACTTGTAGCCAGCACCACTTTAAATACAAACAATTTAAAAAACGTTTTTTAACACTACCTTGCAATTTTTTTATGAAATTCATTATCTTAGCAAGTATAGAAAGACAAAAATTGTTTTATTTTCATTTCCTTGCAAACTCAGAATGTAAGTTCATGGTACTGGTAAGTTTTTACTAAAACCCCTCTTAAGTATCTTCAAATGTTGATCAATTAAACAATTTGCTATTCTTCCAAACAGGAGTCTTTTCTTGTTGCTAGTTACATGTTTGCACCTCATGCTTCACAGCAGTTTCAAAAGGGGATATCTTTGGTGTTTGCTGTCAGTATCAATATGAATCAATTTATTGGAGTCATGTTCATGGGATGAATTAGTTTGACTTGTTGACAGAAAGCAAATTTTTCAGTTATTTGTTCCAGTTGTTGATTTATCAGTTTAGGAAATTTATCCTTTGATTTCTATCATATCAGTCAGTTGAGCTGAGACATCCTGAAGCCACAGAGTGACTAATGCAAAGGAATGGGCTGGAGCACACAAGTGGAGAGAGAAATGAGGAGTAGCAATGCCCTTTTTTGGTGGCCATGAGATTGGATTTCACCTAGCCTGCATCTGCCCTCTCTGACAGCCAAACTTGCAAGAAGAGAGATTGCTTCTCTCATACTTCATGTCACAGACTTGCTGTTCCTAATCAGCAGAAGACAAATTCATTTCTCTACATTTCATTCACTAGATTTGGAGTAAAGATAGGGTGTGCCAGAGGTGACAGTCTAACTAGTCTGCTTTTTGCCCTGTAGATATGTGACAGTCAAATGCAAAGAGGAAAGGCTCCATTAGGAGCTCTTTCATCCTTTCAGGTGGTGGGTTACAAAAGGGACACGATCAGACAGGATTACTAAAAGCCTATATTTACTGGATGTTTCCTCCTAAATTTTATTAGCAGATGATTAGCTTTCTGTACAGCTGAAGGAGAAATTTTCTTCCACCTACCACTCTCATTTATGGCTGTGCCAGCTTTGTATCTCTAATATTTTAATGAAATTCATGGTCTGAAATATTGTCAGAGTGTTATCTCTGTTTTGAACACAAACCTCTGTAATAATTCTACTGGCTCTCCCCCCTCTCCCTTATAGGTACAGAAAGGCACAGGATTTGTGTCTGGCCAGAGAGCAGGAATACAGCATCATAAAGTCACCCCAAGATATTTATGTAATGTGGCAATTAATAGGAGGGGTTAGTTAGTGTTAGTATTAAATGAGTTAAAAGATAAATCCACTAACTGATATAGAAAAACTTCTGAACACCTGTAGGCCAGCCATCAAAAACAAGGCAATCTGACAATAAGCAGTTTGCAAGCTGGGACAAAACAACAGCAGCCAAGGAGGAAAAATATGTAGCAGTTTGCATGGGTGATCAGTTTTTTGGAAAACAGCAGGAAGAGGATGGTAAATAGATATCCTGCAAGCAAAACCATTGTACCTGGAACGGCATGATCACCTTAGGATAACACAGGAAAGCTCTTCACTGAGACTGTTATTGAAATGTACCACAGAGGACTCCATAGCAGAGTTTGAGTAATTACTGCTTTCATAAGGACTTTAATTAATATAACAGATGCAGAAGCTATTTATCGCTTTATGAAACTGTGAAAGTTTATAAATTGTATCTATATTTGCCAGTAAATAGAGCTAATTATGATAAATTCAGAAAGCATCTTTCAAAAGTGCATTGATGATAGCCACATTTCATAGCCTCTCTGGCTTGTCAGTATGAACATAACAAAATACTAAATATTTCTAGCAGCAAGCTCTAGACTTGACTACCTAATGACCTGTATCTACCTTCTGTTTCTCAAGTGACTGAGGTCAAGATGAGTACACTGCTCTGCTGAGCTGATGGCATTACACACCATGCATTCTACCACCCTCTGCTACAAAACAGGCAAAGCAGTGGTGAGCTGGACCTTATGTTCAGCCTGAAGCTAAGAAATGCATGTAATAATCTTTAAGAACACCTCATCACATTCTCATGACACAGAAAGGTGTTAATATTATGCTCCGAATATATTGCATGATTTATTTCATTCTGTTTAGTATTTAGGAACCCAACTGATAGTTTATATTTAACCAGAACTTACAACACAAGTGCTTTTGCCTGCTGTGCCCTTTAATTCAGAGCATACACACCTGTATGGGTGGAGCTCAGAAGGGTGTAAATTAAATGCAGAGCTTTATACTGTGTGCACCACTCATTTGTATGCTTTGTGTTCCTTCTGATTTCTTTCTGCAGTGTGGGAGATGTCCCTAGACTTTGAGAGCTGTGTTTCAGTTTGATAGAATAATCCTGTGGCAGTGCTGGTCTAATGAGTCCTGTGGTTAGGTAAGACTTGGAGATGGGTGTGAGTTCCTGATTTTAAAGGCCTCTGAGTTTTTTCAAAAGGCCAGTTTTAATTAAAATGAGAACAAGAATAACTGAGTCTTTCAGTAGAAAGGGACACCCAGATAAACCAGAAATAAAGGTGGCTTATCCTTAACTCTCTTCCTGATAAATGACAGGTAATGGGTTTCTGCTTCAGTTAGTTGTGTGGCATTGATAGTTTCATCAAATGATGTGCAAGACTTTCAGCTCCCCAGCAGATACACTTGTTCTAGGAAGGGCTATTTGTTGTCTGCTTCTCTCATGCTTTGTCTGTACTAATTAAGCAGCAAAGCAGAAACACTTCTAGAAAGAACACCA
>VZTN01018203.1:0-18897 GCA_013400515.1 Erpornis zantholeuca
AAACATATAAGCATAGCCTTAAATGGGGTTACTTCTTAAGCTGTCACTATGAAATAGTCAGCCTTTGGTTTAGGTCTCCCTGAAGTGCATAGGATGTTAGAAATACAGAATATTGTTCCATATTTGCTTTGTATTTTAAAAAACAGTTAACACATAGTGTAATTTCAGAGAATATATGCAGATCACCCAAGAAGCTTCAGCGAATAATCACTGCATGTGCAGTTAAAACCACAGTCAGGCCCTATTTTGCTTCTATTTTGTCAGCAGCAGCAGTGCACTGCTGATGTCTTGTAAAGGCTCTTTTCTCCAGGTGTGCAACTCAGAAGGAGGAGATACTGTTACAGCTTTTCTTCACCAGTTTTTCGGTGCAAATGGCTTTCATTAAGTTTTCACACAATAGCCGAAGGCTTCTGGGCAAGGACTAGATTGGAAACTTATCACATTTACTGCTACATGTTGCATGCATTTAGACAAGGTGGTGAATGAAGCACAAGAGGCATCTTAAACATTGAAAATCTTGGTCATATTTTAAGTTTTTTTAGCTGTTAAAAAGATAACATCTGTGGAGAGATTAATGAGCAATATGTAAACTGTGTTGAATCCAGGATTGCAGAATGCAGTTTAACTGCTTTGGGTTTCAGCACACTCATCTAATTACTGGGTTACTGAAGGTTTTCTCTGCTGTGCGGGAGTGCGTGTGTGTGTGTATAGGGAAAATGTGAACGTTTATACAAAGACCTGTGAATGAAGTATAGAGATATTGTCTTCATGTTGCCTAAACAATCCCACTTTATATTATCCCTGCCTTAATTTCCTTTCAGGAAGATTGCAGATAGGTCTTGGTATCACTTACACTCAATTATTTCAGTGTTCACTTCCTCATGTGATTTAACATGCACAAACTTAATTCTTCTTTTCTGGCCTAGGGAGATTTCCTTCCAATATTACCTTCACTGCCCTTTACCCTTCTGCACATTACTTTGTTTGGAGAAACATAGTTGCTTGGTAAGCAACTCCAAACAAGGCAGTGCCTGGAGCTGTCTTGGAAACATAAATTATACCTTTTAAATAGCATGTTAAGCTTCAGTTTGCAGAAACTAAACTACTAGATGTACTGAATAAGCAAGCTCTAAACATTTCTCCCTTAACTAAAGGCCCTATGAGTTCAGCAGGAAAGCACCAGTTTACACTGCCCTTCAGTACTGTATTGAGGCGATACAGGTACAAAGGAAAAGACATTCAAATTATCTAATAACATCCATTAATTCAACCATTTCTTACTACTGGCATCTGTTTAATCACACAGTATTTAAATGTATTTATAAGATGAATGTGATGCAATGCTGCCAGACTGATTGCTCCTGTGGTAGCAAAGAAATACATATTTAATCTTGTGGAAATTTCTCAGGATTATATCCTTCTGTTTGCCTTCCATGTTGTCCATCCTAATACATCGTATGAATGAAAGAAAAGAAAATACAAAGAGTAAAGACCAGCAGGGATAAAGTGCATACATTCCTTGTTAAAATTATTTTTATTTGAATTCAGTGGAAGTTAGAATTTCTTGAATTGGGTGGTACAGAATTAGTTCTAAGAGCTGTTTCTTTTGCAACATGTATTAATCTATATGCTGGACAGAACACAGTCTGATCTATCAGAGGGATGGATTGTTTTACTCTACCATGTTTACTATAAATAGTCCTTATATCTAACTATTTTATGGTAAATATAATGAAAAGTAGCAAAAGGTTCCATTCGTCATCAACCTTTGCATATTTAGTATTCTTATTAAGATGGAATAATTATTTAACTCTACTGTTAATGACACAGTAAATATTTATAAAGTTGACTCTCCTTGTGTATGTGGAAAAATAAACTGTTTTAACTTGGAAAAGCTATATATGTTTTTAAATAAAATTGCCTTCTTCATTATACCCTGGTGTTTGTTCAAAAACAGACAAAAAGTGATCATGTTTTGCATGTTTCTTCACCTTCTCCCCTAAGGTAGTCTCTTAAACCTCTAATCTGATTACCTGTCCCTTAACTAAAATTTAAAATAAATCACTTCATCTGCTTTATACTTTTCAGATTTGGTAGTGAATAGATGATACATTTTTATTTATTGTGGAATCTGATGCTGTAGTTGTATTTCATTTATTATATTAAAAATGGTTTGCAGTTTCAATAGAAACCTTTTCACCCTGTCAACTTTCATTAATTTTTTTCTTTAATGTTATCTTCATAATTTTGCTGGTGATAAATTGGAAAAATCGGTGTGTTAATGGAAGTAAATTATTAAATTGGTAATGAGGAAACAGGGTGTCAACAGCTTAAAGGAGCTATTAGGAGCAAGTTTCAAGCTGAGTGGCAAGTTTTACTGGCCTTGGTTTACTGACCCAGTAAAATTCATAGTCTTTCAAGGTAAAAGGAACCAGACTTCTTTGAAACAAGCAAGAACAAGACAAACCAGATCATTTTATTAATGGAGCTTGGGAAGGATAAGTTTTGTCCACCTCGTATCCATTATAGTTGTTGTAATGTGAATTTGCATTAGTCGGTGGCCTTTAGGTAAGAGCTAGAGTGTATTTCCTTGCCTATAGAAAAGCTATGATATTGTAAAAATACGGTTTGTCATGTGGAGATAACCAAGTAGACCAGTGTTTGTAAGACAAATGTTTTTCTTGGAGTTGATCTGTAAAATGCATATTGCTGGGAAGATGTACATACTATTTCTGTCTATAAGCAAGCTAGAAACACAGCCAGATTACTTGATGACCTTCTGTGAGTTGCTTGCTTTTTGATCACACATGAATTAGATGTATTTGTATAAAAATTGATTCTATGTGCAGGATTAAATTTGACACGCATTAATCTCTGTTGCGAAGAGTGTGGATCAGATAGTTAATGTGATAGGTTTTTGTTTTTCATGTGAATACTTGAAATGTTCTGTTTATGTTAAGTAAGCTGTTTTTTTCTTGACAGTTTAGCGATTAAAATCTGCTCGATTTTAAATAGGTGTAGTCGTTTAAATACTGAGAACAAAGTTAAACTGAAGAGATAACCTTTTCAAGAAAATAATTTGTTAAAAGTGCTTCTTTGTCTTCTTTTTTATAATTGCAAGTGATGGCTATCAGTTCTTTTTGGTAGAGGGCTTCTCTGTGAAACATTTCATATGCTTGTATATATTTTCCTTGAAAATTAGAAAATGTGCAAAGTTTTTATTGGCTTATATTGCTGGGTCAGCAGTAGTAAGGATTACTGATTTTATTCATGTTAGGGCAGAATCCAGAAGTCCAGAGCTATCCTAATAATTTGGTTAGCACAAGTATCCAGTTCAAGATGCAATTCCTAAGCAACAGTCATGTATGTGAGTGCCTCTGATGTCTGAATAGTTTTGTGGGGTTTGTTTGATTTCATTTTTTTTCACAGAATTGTTAGGGTTGGAGGGACCTCTGGAGATCATCCAGTCTAACCCCTCTGCCAAAGCAGGGTCACCTGGAGCAGGTGATGCAGGAATGCGTCCGGGTCGGGTTTGAATGTCTTCAGAGGGAGACTCCATGACCTTTCTGGGCTGCCTGTTCCAGTACTCTGCCACCCTCAATGTAAAGTACTTTGTCATGTTGCTACCTCAATGAAACTTCTTGTGTTTTAGTTTATGGTCATATTTGCTTGGTTTTGTTGGGTGTTTTTGTTTGGATTTTGTTTGTTTGTTTGTTTGAGGGTTTTATTGGGGTTTTTTGTTGTTGTTTGGTGAGGGGGGTTTTTTGTTTTTAGCAACAGCAGTTTAGACACTGAGCTGTGCAACTAGTGAGAGGCAAAGCCTTACCCTCCTGTGGGCCTTGGCTTGCACAGGATGGGCTGGGTCTTGTTTTGCTTTTTTATATTATATTGCAATGGCATATTCTCATGTTAAATTGCAGATTTATCAGATATTCTAGCAGTATTTTTATCAGCTTGATATAAATTTGGATTGTAGCTGATGCATTGGATGCACTTAGGATGAGCTTTCATGCTCGGTTATAGAATGTAAATTATTTTTCTTGCTCTTTGCTGCTAGAGAAGAGTTCTTCCTGAACTGCTGTGGTAAATAATCACAGAAATTGTCAATAATGTAACAGAACTTGAGTGCACATTCCTCCTTTATCAATGTTGAACTCTGTTAAGGTCAGTGATATGAGATATTCTGATAAAGGCTTGTGAATAGGCTTTCTGAATCTGTGGAATTAGGCCTTCAAACCAAGTCATGCAGTCGTTGCTGTGTTTTTTTCCTCCTTGTTTTTTTGTATAGTTACATTGTATTTTCTTGGAGGAGGAGGAAACAGGAACACCACCTAGGACAGGTGGTTGTCATGTGTTATTTGTCATGGCCTTAATTCAGTGGTCTAATGTAAGACTAGAAAGAGATTTTGGTGTATAATACCTAAGTAGGCCATCTGGTCTTTGAAAAGCAAAATCACTGAGTACCATTAGATTACCATTCCTGAAAGGAAAGTTGCTTCTTTGACTATGTGAACAGAGTTACAAGCAGCTGACTTTTTGGTGTATTTTTAAAAAATAATAAAAAGGTCTACTTTGATTTGTACCCTGATGCATTTTCATAAAATCATAGAATCGTTTGTGTTGGAAGGGACTAAACATTACCTAGTTCCAATGCCCCTGCCATAGGCAGGGACACCTTCCACTAGACCACATTGCTCAGACTCCCATCCAACCTGGTCTTGAACAAGGGATGTTTCTATTTCTTCCAGTGATGGGGCACCTACAACTTCTCTAGGTGACTTGTTCCAGTGTGTCACCACCCTTACAGTAGTGAATGTCTTCCTAATATCTAAGCTTACTGTCTTTCAGTTTGATGCCATTCCCTGTTGTTCTGTCACTACATGCTCTCATAAAGTCTTTCTCTTACTTTTCTAGGCTTCCTTCAAGTATGAGGAGGCTCCAAAGCCTTCTCTTTTCAAAACTGAACAATTCCAGGTGTTGCCTAGACACACAGTTTTCTTGATAGCATATGGTGCTTGTTAAAGAGTGCCTTCTGGATATGTAGGTGGTTTAGAGAGGATTTTAAACTGTTTCTTTTTGCATTCACTCAGATTGGTGTTTGTAATAAAAATGTTTTTGTCTGTTCTTCAGAATGTTTTGGGGGTTTCTGTCAATTGCAAAAAGGCTATTCCAGTTTTATTTTAGGGGAGAAAGTGTTCTAGAGATTACAAGAGCCTCAGCCTATGGTTCTTTGATGTGAAAAATATCCTCTGGTAATGACTTGGGTAGTTTTTGGCTGGACTGGCTGGGCCAGTCTCCTGTGGGGCAGCTGCTTGTATTCACAGGACAAGATAATGGAGTAAGAGTATGCTGGAGGGGTTGTACCACGGTGAGGCAGGTGATGGCTTTCTTAAGTGGTGGTTGTACCTGGTACTCCCTACCTACCCCCGAGCCCTGCACCACGTGCATTGAATGCCTCCCAAAAAACAGTGACCACATTAGTCTGCTGCTTTGGCTGGTTAGGAGTGTGAAGGGATTAGATGACTAGGTTTCCTCCAACCAGCCTACATCTATGAGGATGATATTTCAATGGTGTTTTAAGAAAACTGTTTCATTTCTGGGTTGTGGCTCAAATATTACAAGTTTCTGTAGCATTTCTGTCAAACAGAATCTGCCTACACTGCTGAAAAGCTGATGTAATCCTCACATGTCCTGTTTAATACACAAACATCAATATTACATCAGTTTGGTCCTAAATAGTGGAGTACAGATTACTTTCATTATATTAAATGCAAGTAGATATTTATTTGTATGAGAGGCCACATACATAGCAGGGTTTATACTTTAGCCTTCACCAGCTCTATTTTCGGACAATGCTGATGCATCATGTGCAGCCTCAATGTTACTGGTCCTTTCTCAGCTGTCTGCTTCAGGAGGACCAGGGGTGCTTGATCAACATGCGTTGTTCCACTTGCTTTCATTTTGGGAGCTGCTGTCTTGTGATGGACTTGAGTAAGCTGTTGTAGATAGGCCAATTTCATGACTGCCTGTATTTAGCAAGGGATATACAGAAAAGAGCGAACATGGAAAGCTTGAACTTCTTGTTATTGATGATAATATTTAAAAGCTAAAATGTAACTATTTCAGTTCTGAATACGTGGAAATTGTGTGTACTGCTTAATGTGTTTCAGAATTCCCTGTTACTTTTCTTCTTTAAATACAAGAAAACAGGCGTGTAATGCCTTATTGAAAGAAGCCTGTAGGGGTGCTTTGTGAGGATCTTAATTAAGGGCTTTGAAAGACTAAACAAAAGGAAAAAGAAAATGCTACAGGGTTATTGTTATTCCAGCCCATTGGCTCAGAGAGCTGACCATCCATTGGTGCCTTCTATCCTTTTGGGAGCTGAATGACGCTTTTGTTCATGGTTAACAGAGGTGAAAGAAGCCAATTATTGGCTGTCTTTTGCACAGGGCAGCTGCAGACGGATTTCACTGCAGGCAAATATGGACTCTTCTACCACAAGGATGGTTGTGATGACAGTTATTTTTGTGTAATTGTATGAAAGAAAACAGATCTTTTTTTTTCAGTGACTTGTGTAGATGTTTATTGAAAACTACTGTGAATATACTGGCAGAGAATGGGAATACGTGAGGGACTGGATTCCCCATGCTAACTGTACTCAGCTTTTTCTGTGACTGTGTGAATGAGTGAGGTTTTTTTGATTTATTTTTCTCCTCTTACTTTCTTTTTTACCTTGAAATTGCAATTGATTTTAACTGTAGAGTTTTTCTAATTGGTGTGCAGTGTGCATTTAACTCTTATGGCTTGCCAGCTCAGGCTGTGCTGGCTCCTTTGTATGCAGTAATGATAGAGGGACAACCTCTGCAGGTTAGTGAGAAGCCCTACAATAGCAAAACACATCGGCATGTTGTTAAGGACCTCAGAAAGTGTCTCTGTACCTGAAACTTGTATCCCCTTCATTCTTCTACATCTCTGTTGCTTAGTCCATTACATTATAAAAATCTTTTCCCCAAAATCTTTTTTTCATAATTCAAACTGTATTCTTTTCCCTGCAAATTTTCTTTGTTTCATTAGTTGTAGTTTAAATAGGTAAAGAGACTCTGTTGACTAAGATCCAGATTCATGGACTGTTGGGATTGTGAAGAAGTCTCCTCCAGTTAAGGGGCAAATTTTGAGCAAGGACCAATGTCTCAGTCAGTTGATCCATATTTGTTACACTGGAAGATTTCTTGTTGTGTTAGCTGCTCATTAGATCTGTCAGTGGTTGAGGTGGGCTGCTTGTGGTAACCTCTTTGCATTTAGGCATAGTTCACAATAATAGTAATAAACAAAAGGACAAAGGTGATGTTCCTTATCTGACGTGGCTTTCTGCTGCAGATGAGAGGAGAGTTTGCCTTTTGTCCCCAGACCTTTGGAAGTGGAAGTGCTGAGTACGTTCCTCCTTCATCTCTTGGTGAATAAAGAGGAGTTTTTATGCTTTCATTTGGTTTCTCTTCATCCAGACTATTTTCCTTCATAGCCTATTACCCGCAGGCAGGACTGCTCCTGCCAGAGTCTACTGTATTGCTAACCCACATTGCCTGAAGTTAGTTGTGCCCCCATGAGCTTAGCATGATGCAGCCAGCATTGTCTGAGGCTCTTGAATCCTTAGAGGATGTGACTTTGAGGCACTTGTCATCTGTGGGCCAGTGTCAATTTGTAGGGCTGTGCCTCTGCCAAATTCCTGAGAACAAGAGAGGTGTACATGTGTGGGGCTATGCAGTTGCCTACACAATGCCAGCAGCAATTGGCAGTGACCAGACTCGCCTGTTAGAGGGAATGGGCAAGCAGCCTGGCTCTCAGGGAAGTAACCAAGAAGAGTTGTGTGTTTTTTCACAAGACAAATGCATATATGAATTTGGTTTCTTGAAACGAAATAATTAGCTCTGAGATAGATCAGACAATAACAAGGTAATTTCTGGCACTCTAGATGAGAAGAAATAAAACTGGGTTTGAATAGTCCTTTGATGTCCCTTGTTCAGTCCTGTACTGCTACCGATAAGTAAAGCTTTATAAAGGGAAGGCTTTGTAAAATCATGGCTCAGGCCCCTTACTTCAGCTAAGTAGAAAAGGACTGTGGAAAAGAGACACAGCTGAATTAGGGGTAGAAAAACATGCTGTGTGTCCATCGCATGTACATGTTGTGGTGTATTGTGGTTTGTTGAATTATGTTTGTTGTGCATTAAAACTATGTAAACTGATAACTGGCTAACTGCTTATAAAGGCCAGGTTTTTGCAATAAAGTGGCTCTCCTTTCTGCCTGCCTGGGAACTCTGTGTCCCTATGAACCCTCACACACACTGTACTATTGAAATAGAAGCTGAACCTGTAGCTCTTCTCTAAGAGTGTCCTATCAGATATTTTGGGCAGCTTTTATTTTAATTCATGTCTAAAGTTCACTGGAAGCTAAGGTGGATGCTTAACTCATGTCTTCATTTGTATCTATAAAGGTTTTGGTCATAAAGCTCAAATCCAAAAAAGGAAATGTAGCTGAAACCCTCATACCTCTACAGAGCAGGAAAGCTGATGAGGCTGTTTGGATTCTTGTATTCAGCTACACTCTTTGTCTATAGGCAGCAAATTTCCCAGTTGTTGAAGATAACAGTTTCCTGGGAGAAATATAAGGGCTGTGGGTTAGCACACATGAACTCTGCTGCATGGGAAACTTTGGGCAAACTTTAATCCTTTAAATATTGTAAAGTAGAAATTACTCTCATGTTAAAACATGAAATAATTGATGACCAAAAATTTTCAAAACTAAAGTTTTACATCAAAATTGGTTGTTCTTTGTGAGCTTATTTAAGATATCTTGAAAATTGCTCCATAAAAGCATGTTTGGTTCTAAAAAGGCCTTTCCAGGTGCTGCTGTGACGTCTGTGTTGGCACTAGGAAGTTGTACTTTTGTATGTGCTTTTAGTTTTCTCACAGTATAGGTATTTTGAGAGTTTTTTGCCAAAAATAGTTTCTAGTTACATCCAAGTTACATGTTATATGTAATTGAAAAAAATTCTTAAATGCTAAAGGTGTTGTATATAGGTTTGGACTAATTGCAACATTTAGATTTTGTCATCTGGCTTCATTGTATCAGTGACTGTGTTCATACACCAATTTTGTTTTGCTGTTTTTTGATTTTAGCCTTCTAAAAATGTAGGTCTTGCCCAGACTTTTGAGGCTCTGGTTGCTTTATAAACATTGGGTGGGGCAGACTAGAAGACCAAAATAAACCAGAAAAAAATGAATAAAATTCAAAGTACTTAGAGTTACTAAAGTTGGTGTTTTTATGAAATTGGATTTATAGCTGTTTATGTTCACTTTTTGCAGCAGAGCAAAAACACACAGTGAAACTGCAACAGAAGATTATTATATGAATATGTGTGTGCAATGATATCACTGCTTTTTTAACAGTAAACAGATTTAAGTCTCTGTCTGGACAGCTCAGAAACATGGGTAGTTTAGCCTCCTCCTTCTTCACAGAGATGCAGAAATATTATTCTCCTTTGAACCCGAGACCTGGGGAGGAAAGCAACCTGTCCAGACCCACGAAATATGTCTCTGCTGGAGCAAGGCAAGGCGCTGAACCTCACTGCGTCTGTTTCCGGAGTTGTAACTGGGAGCTTATGGTGTGAAACATTTGTTGTTTTAAATACAGTGTTGCTAGGTGGAGAGGGATGTAATGTCCTTGGAGTCCAAAGGGTGAGTGTGACTCCCGACGGTCCTATTAAGGCAGTTTGAGTTTTATGGAATTGCCCTTGAAGCTGTTAAATGGAATGAAACGTGCCTTGTAGGTGTTGGTGGTTATGCNCGGACAGGACCCAGATCTCATTTAACTGGTTAGATTACATACTTTGGTGGTGTTCTTGGTGTTCCAGCAATGGTTGTCCATGGAGGTTTTTGATAAGGGAAAAGAGCTTGAGAACTTCCTCAGTAGTAACGAACAAAACTGTGGCTTGGTCATGTGTGAAGTGTTGGTTTTTGCAATATGTTTTAACTTAAAACACAGATATGTATTAAACCTGGGACTGACAATCAAGAAAAATCAGAGTTCTTTAAAAGTGACATAGTTAACCTCAGTGACTGATGATTCAATATGACTCCATGATGGTAAAGGCAATTGATGCATCTGGCAATACTACCCTCTTTTAACTTAGTTGCAGGTATAGTGTTAAACTTTATTTACTTAAAACATAACAAATACCCTTCCATAAAACTCCTTTAGGTTTTCTGTTGATGTTATTGCAGGCAGGAGCTACATGTGATATTTTTTCTTAGTGTCAAGTTCCCATAGTCTTCTTTAGTACTTCTCTTTCCTACTACCATAGGAGTCTGCTGTTCCATAATTGTACTGATATGGCTCTTTCTGAGGCCATGCTACATAAAAGATAGCTAACACCACCTGATTAAGAAAAAAAAGTCCAAAGCACAGTACACCTTCAGGGTATAGTTGGTTGAACTCTTAAGTGTGTAACCTGTTGCTTCATTCCCTTTTTCCCTACTTGTGGAGAACTATGGGCTAAAAGAAATAAAAATATTTCTGCTTTCCTATACTGGCTTTTACAAATAATCTCAAGTCTCGCCAAAAATGATGGTTGTAAGGCGTGGTTTTAGATGCATATGTTTTAAGCTAAGATGATCATACTTTGTCTAAATTATTTTAAAAACATGTCAGAGGGTAGCTGTGATGTAACCACGCTGTAAACTTTCCTACCAGGAGTTTGGGTGGTAGCTGGACATGCAAATTGGTTACAGATCAGGGATATGGATGATCTGAGTTCCCACTTGGATTTTTTCTGTGGACTACTTTGTGGTCTTATTGGTTTTTCACATTTTGTGATGAATACTCATAGGTACAGGAGGAGTATCTTGGTACAAGTGTCCTCACACTGCTTGATTAGCATGCCTGTCGCATGGTTTGATCTTTTTGTACTCAGTTCCCTGGCATTACTGTGTTCCACAGAGCTAATAATTATGAAACTGTGAATAATACATAATTTTACTCTCTGCTATAAATAATCTGTATAAATCTCTGTGTAAAAGAAATACTTCTGCACTGAAAGACATTTTGTTTCCTCCAGTTTATGATAAGCCCTTCCTTTAGACTGTAATCTTCACCCAAAGTGTGGCTCTTAAAAATTAACTGAAGATCATATTAATTTGCACTATATTCCTAGATAGGATTGCTTTCATAATAATGCAGTGGAATTTTTTTCTGGGTTAATTCCCTACCATGTGTCAACATAAGCCATTAACCGTATGTGTGATTGCTTAATGGTTGGCCTGCAGTGACTCAAATACCAGTTAAAAATAGGGCTTTGCATACAAGTATTGTTCTCTCTAAGATCTTGATGATGGTTTGATTGGCACATGAATAGGGTACATTAGAGCTAGTTACTGTGTCTGAAAGAAAGCTAAAACACGATGTTGGAAGAAAAAGAACCAACAGGTTGATGTGACAGGGAAGGAGAAGGCAGGAGAAATAACTTAGAGATAGGGTGGGAGAAAGGGGGAGATGTTACTTCTCTTGCAGGAACAGACCTGTCTGAAGTTTTGCAGGTTTTCTGTTGCTGTCAGTGAAAATGTTGTAGGTACGGCTTCGGCAAAATGTTGAAAGCTTACTGAAACCTGCAGGATCTATAGGCTGTTTTTTTTGTTTTGATTTTTTGTTTGTTTGTTTTGTTTTGTTATTTTAAATTATTTATATTGAAAAATGGCTCTGTGTACCACTATTTCCTAAAACTTCTGATAATCAAAATCCTCTTTAATAGTCAGGGTCAGTGGGTAATCTGAAGTTTAAATGTTTCCATGAAAAATGAGGTTAAGTGCTTCATCCCCAAGTGAGCTGTCACATAGTTTCCAGTTAGAGCCACAGAAAAGCGAATGAAAAGGTTGCATGTAAGTTAGAGCATGATTTCTTTCTGCTGCTACCAAGTGGAGCGCACCTGCATATCTAGCAAACAAGAAATTGTCAGAACAATCTCCTGTCCTGTTTTCCTGCTAAACAAACAAAAGGGACAGGGAAAGAAAGGTAATTAATTACTTTGGGAAAGGACATGGTAGGTAGTAGCTGGGCATAGAACATGGGAGCAGCATTGGTCCACTGGAGGGGGCTTCAGGCTCTGTTGGTGATTTTGCATAGCTTACTTCACCTATATCTGCATACCTGTTTTCCTTGCTGTGCTCTTTGTTTCATGCATTTAGGCAGCAAGCTCGTCCAGGTGAGGAGTGTCTCCAACTGTGTATTTGTACAGCGCCAATCCATTGGCCTGTTGAACAGGGCCTTTAGTTACTCGTTGCAATACAAACAACAGATGATAAGACCTTGTGCTCATTAGTGAGATAGCATGGGTATTTAGGAAATGGCAAATGTATTTGCTGGGTAAGAATGCAACCTGTGTCTTACTTAGCCAGTCACAGCAGATACTGACTAAGGCTTTAAATATTTGGATATTTCCTTTCCTGTAAGAGTGTTTTCTTGTAAGAATTGGAAAATGAAGCATCCTGGTAAATGAAAAAATGTCATGTCTCATAGGCTTTCTGTTACTGCAGAATGGCCTGTGAGCACAGAAGAGGTTTCTGTGCTTTTAAGTTTTGGAGGTCTCTGTGATCATGTCAGAAGCATGCTTAAGATTGCTGGGGAGAGATGGAATAACAAGAAGAAAAATATATATTAATGAAAAAATTGGTTTAAAACCTTCCCTTTTGTCATTAACAGCTTTGCCCATGTTAAAAGGAACAGTAGATAAGTATCTGGAGGAAAAAATGTTTTGGGACATGGCAGTAAGGATTGGAGATACGGGATGGTTAATGCTGCAGAGTTATGGCAGTTAGCATTCCCAGTGGTCCCTTCCCACCGGAAGATGGGCAGTGGTAGTTGTGACTTTCTCAGAAATTGAGAAATTGTAAATTTTAAATACAATGCCAGTCTCACATTGGGGTCCTATTACCATAGAAATGCTAGCTAATAGTATAGGTATTATACTATTATACTACTACCTTGCAGTAATAGATGTAGATAATATATAAAAGGTAAGAAAATAGTTTTCTAGCATGTTATTTAAACTTTATTTTGAACTCAAACTTCATCACAAACTCAAACACTTTCCAAGTTTAGGTTCCTCTGTAAATATCCTCTTTGCCTGGTATTTCTTTTCTTCCTGTTCATAATTTCTCACTGTTGGGGTTGGCATGTCTACATGTAATGCATATCCTTGTATTTTAGCTGCACTAATTGGATTCATAGTGCAGACAGTTACGTTCAAAGCAGTAGTTGTGAGGTGGTGCTTCTGGAAGAGAATTGTTTGCTTCTTGTCATCAGGAAGATACAATAAAACAAAACTCTACTACCAAATTTTTCTCTATAATTGAATTGAAATTTTCTTGCCGATCCTCTAGACTTTCCATACTGAATTCTATTTCCATAATGAATATATTACATATTGAATACAATTAAGACATGGGACAGTATTAATGCAAACTCATTTATTCTGTCCCTTCAGTGATATTATCATCATCTTGAAGGAACTGGCTAAATGGGAAAGAAGATCTAAACCAGGGATGTAATTCAGTTCCTGCTCTCTTCGGAGACTGGCTGTAGAGGTGTGTGATTTGGACGAAAATTACATTGGTTTTCATCATGTGAACATGTTCCTACAAGGAGTTAGGCACTAAATGTATTTCTTCAAGAATGTAGCATTGCAGTACAACTTAATATTAGTCTAACCTTGAGTTTCTCTGATTTCTTGTCTCCCACTTGTCTTGGCTCCAGTGTCCCTGCCTCTCCCTGCTGCCACAACACCAGGAAGTTCTCTTGGTTAACACAGATAGGACCTGGACAAAACTTGAAGTACAGACGGTTGCCATGGAGCTGTATAATTGGTCCATTTTTTTTGTTTGTTTGTGGGTTTTTTGTTATTGTTTTTTATTTTTGATAATTAGCAAAGAACCATTGGGCTTATATGCTAAGAAGAATATATGTTGCTTTGTCTTTATTTTCACCAATGTTAATGTAATCAGATCATTATCCATGTTATCCATGGTCCAAATGGTAACGGATGGCTGATTGTTGCTGGGTACTTTCCAGTATCATGTTGAGGTGCATTTGCAATATCCTGGCTTATTTAATGTAGTTTCTAAAAATATTAACTGCCTCAGCTTTTCCTAGTACTGCTGAAGCTGGATCATAGTTACTACCTGGGGAATTGTATATAAGATTAAGACCTATTACCTAATGGTTTTGTACAGGTAGGTAGGAGGGCTTTATTCAAATACAGATAGCTCTGCTTAAGTAATTTTCCAACTGTTATAATTAAATAACTCAGTGGCAGAGGGCCCAGACATTGGAAAAGACTGAATGGAGCCTACAGTATTACATGCCATTATCTATCAACAAACAGGTTAAGCTTGCTCAGAGGCAGTATTTTATAGGATTTTAAAGATGCCTTGTTGAAACATGATCTTCTTTCCTTCAGCCAGCACTCCCCTCTCTTTTACTTTCTCACTCCTTCCCTTTCTCACTTCTTTTCTAAGCTTGACAGAGTCAAAAAGCCAAAAAATAGATAGCTAATAATGAAATGCTGGGAAGCACAAGGGTGTATTTTGATCTTACTTGTTTTAACAGCCAATCTCACTTCGATTTTGTTGAGATTTAATTTCGTTTTTCTGTAGCTAGGAATTTAATGTTTTATTTGGCTTAAGACCTTTTTTACAAAGTGGTGTGGTTTAGGTCATTAGCATGTATTCAGAAGCAGTGCATGAATGTGGTGGGAAGGTGTGTGTGACCCTAGTTCAGTGCAGATCCAAGTGTTGAGAGAGGAGAATGTGAGCTAAGACAGAAAGTGTAACACTGGCATCTCCTGTGAGTTTTAGGAGACATGCCAGCTCACCAGAGCTGTGAGGAAAGTTTCTTTGCCTAAAATGTGGACACATCTGGGGGAGATTCAGTTAGGAATGGTAGGTATTGTCATTAAAAAAAAAAAAAAAGACTGTTGCAGCTAAATGTCCCTCAGTTCACAGAAAGTGGCATTGTTTTCCTTTTCAATGCCCATCAATTATTGTGGGTCATTTGCTTTTATTCTCTGCTTATATCTTGGGGTAATTTTTCTATTATTGTGTTGTCCTTACTGTCCTGCAGGAAGTCTGTACTTCCCATTTTGTGGTCCCTTTTTGTTGTTGCAGCCTTTCTTCTGATGCAAGAATTATCATCCCACTCTTCCTTTTCCATCATGTGTAGTCAACTGTTCTTTTTAGCCAGAATCATGCTCTGGCAATTGGTAAGAGAGATGTGTAGGATAAATCTAACCAGGGTCAGGCTACTTTATGGTAGAAGCAGTGCTTTAAAATGATAGAGAAGGCTACCTGTGCCTGCAGGAGACACTGTGGCATGCTCTGCATAGCGTCTAATTCTCTTTAATGTGATGCCACTGATGAAAGCTGTGATTGAAGCTGCTATTCAAAGATGAGAGTTTCTATTTTTAAAATATGAGAGAATTAATTTGCCATCCAAGAGACAAACTATTTCTGCTCATCCTGAAATCTGGAGATGTTTGACTTTGGTTAGTAATAAAATCAACAATCCTTGGAAAAAAAAAATCCAAATAACTAAAACCTCACATCAGGAACTGGAATTTTTGCAGAAGGAGTATAATAAAAAGTTTAAGTGTGTTATGTTTTCTACTTCAGTTTTATGAAATCTCCACTGCTGGTTGATTTAGAAGTGATAAAATATCTGGCATTATGCAAGATGAGATGTGATCCTGTGTGATTTTTACTGTGTCCATCAAAGCTGCTTTTCTCTTCCAAAGAAAATGGATACAGCTTTAAATGGGGAAAACCCAACTGTTTCATATTCACAAGAACACAGAAATCTCATTTGATGCCTGTTTTCAAGAGGGGGGGTTTTCATTGTTTTTACTATCATTTCCAGTTAGTATAAGTATTTTTAATGACTTTAAAGTGTTTCTGTGTTAGGTGAAAGCAGAAAACTTTGCTAAACTCAGCTGGAAATGAATATTCAAGTAGTTGTCAGAATAACTTGAAAGGATCTACTTGAGCAGGCTGGAGACAGAAATGAGTGCTAGAGTACTGTGGCTTGACTTTTCACCTTTTGCCAGTAAAAATTAATCTGCATTACCTGGGATGGCAAAATAACATTTACAGCTACTGATTATTCTTTTCTGTATTACCCTCTTGGAAGAAGGACAAAGCTTCTGACAGAGTGTAAGAAGCCTTACTTATCATTCAAAACTGCAGCCATGGCACTGTAGGAGGGAGTGCAGTTGTGTTTATTTTCTGGTATTAAATCTCTCCTACCTGAAATGGTGAAACTAATTATAACTATAAGGCTGTTATGTCATGTTATCCCCTGAGATGCAGCCTCTTGCTAAAGAGGTTTTTTGCTAAAGAACCTTTGGCAGCTCATATTTTCCTTTCAATGCCAGCTTCTTGGCCATCATTTCTGTTTCAATGCCCTTCTTGCCCCATCATGCCCTTCAGTGTTTCCAGGAATAGGGCATCTATCACCTCTGCCTTGGTTAATGTAGGTTAGTGAGCAAACAGTTAGCCTGGCTGCTTAGTACAGATAAACCTAGTTAATAGCTACCTGCTGAAAGGAGCAGGTCTACTCTGGCTTCTCGTTTTTCCTGATGAATCTACACTGTAAACCCATGGCATTACCATAATCTTATATCTCTTAGAGCTGTTGTGTCTGTTTTGCATTTTCCCCAAAGTTTGCAAATTAGTGCTATAAGGATTGGCTTATTTATTTAGTAAGAGTTACTATGCCATGTAATGAAAGAAAATATAGAAACTTTGTAAGTATTTCAGCTTTTTAGCAAGGCGTCATGATAAGCAGTCCTGAAGATTCACATGATAAAGACAATTGCAGTTTATATTTGCATCTGGTTGTGTTATAAATTCAGCTTTACTGAAAATAAATTTCAGTGGAATTTGAGAATATTGATGATGGTTCTCAAGTCCTCATTATTAAGGTGATCTGTTGCATGCTTACATCCAAATAATCTACTTTCTAAGTTTAGATTGTAAAACCTACCACTTGGAGCTACAGGGAAAAAACATTTTTAGCTAATTACAGATCCCAGAGAAAGACAAAATTGCTTTGAATTTGGATGTCAGCCATTCTGTGTGTCTGCATAGTTTCCCTTGACTTTGTTTAGGATTGCATTGGGCACTTCTGAAATTGGGCCTTTATAGCTCTGGAAATTTCAAGACCATTGCTTTCGGGTGAATCTGATTTCCTTATCTCAGCTGTTGAAAAGAGCTACCATGTAGTACAACANTCTGTTCTAAAGTTATTCATAAGTATTCATAAAGTGCTTTCTGATGATATGTAATGTTGATTATTTTTACTACCACCATTTATTATGGTTCACATGACAGTTAGGTTTTATATCACTTGGACAGTTTTTCGAGAATTGTGATTTTCTTGCACAGGTTACTGGTTTTTTAAGATTAGGATCTCCACTCCCTTCTTACTCTTCTGCCCTATTTATAAATGCTTCCCAGTTGATACTAAAAGTGGATTTACAGACCTCTGGAAAGGAGAGGACAAGCCTGGATGTGCAATATGTGTCTATTTATGACAATTTAAAAAATGTGTGAGAATAGAAGTTGCAGTCTCCCATGGAGCAGACAAATGACAGTTCATGTACCACAGCATTGCACTGTGACTAGGCTGCTGCCAAGGCACGAAGCATTGCTTAAATCATGTGCGCTGTAGAGTCCAAGGATAAAGCATCTCGAGTTCAGCTCCTTCTGGAGCTTAGAGAAAGAGTCTTTTGTACCACAGTGGATTTTTTGGGGCTCTTATCACAGTTAGGTTTGTTTTGCATGTGCTGAACCTTATTTTGATCTAACTGCTCTTGAGTTAGGTTTGTATACAATTAGCAGCTGCTGAGGAGTAACTTTCTTAGTTTACACTGGGAAATGAGAAATGAAGTTTTTTGACTAGTATTTAATAAACATTTAGTTTAGAGGAATGGTTGCCTCTAGATTTAGTGTAAGAGCGCAGTTTTCACATCGGGAATGCCTGAGGGTCTCTGCTGCACAAGTGGTGCAGCAGATCAGATGCCAGTTACTTGTTAATGTCATGGAGGAGCTTCAGTGATACTTGTTGGCCATTAATGAGATAAAAGTAGTTTTGCGTTGTTTGTTTGTTTTCTGTCTGAATTATGTAGGGAGGTGGCACGTAAACTCTAGAGAAAAATATGTGGAAGACAGCAAGCAGGGAAGGCTCTACTAACAAGTGTTACTGAATTAGTCATTAACTATATACTAAGAAAACCCAAACCAATAACCAAGTGAAAAGTAAGAACTTGGATTATGTCATGAATTGTTATGCAGTTAGATTAATTATCAAATCAAATAGCTTTCGTGCTGCTTTTATTCACATTGAGTAATAACTTACTTTAGGACTGGATTATCTGTGATCATTGTGTAGGTGTGAACTGAGGTGATGGCACCAAGTTTGCCACTTACTGCTGCTTTGTAAAGAAAAAAGCTGAGCAGGTCCGCATACCTATCATGTAAGCACTTGCTGCCAGCTTCTCTCTGCTTATGGAATGAGAATAAAATCTGCTTGAAACTATTACCTTGAGGACTTTCATAAGTTTTGTAANTATTACCTTGAGGACTTTCATAAGTTTTGTAAAAGGAAAACAAAACAAAACAAAAAAAGACTGTGGTAGAGCTAGGACATGTTTCTGCTATTCTTGCCAGTTGTTCCAGAAGCCTTATTTGCCAGAAGCTATTTATTAAGTCCTAATCTATGTATTCTTTTTTTTTTAAAACACTGTGGGCTGAAAATGTGCATGGTGGGTGGTCACAATATTTTTTTAAATTTTTTTT
>VZTN01018204.1:10678-29343 GCA_013400515.1 Erpornis zantholeuca
GGGGGCGGCGGCAGCGCGGAGTTCCCGCCGCCTCCTGCGGCCGGGCCGAGGGCGCAGCCACCGCCCCGGGCGGGGGAGAACGTGAGCCTGGCGTGGCCCGAGGTCTGCGTGTCCCAGGCACGGTCATCCCTGTCCGGCGGCTGCTCCAGGCCCGCAGCGACATCCTACCTGGAACGCGAGTCCAAAGCGGCACACAGCGACTGCCGCGCGTCACGGAATCGGCTAGGTCGGAAAAGACCTCTTGGACCATCCAGTCCAACCTAGGACTGAACACCACCATGCCAACTAGACCATGGCATGAAGTGCCACGTTCATTGTTCCCTTAACACCTCTCGGGACGGTGACTCCACCACCTCCCTGGGAAGCCCATTCCTATGTTTAATCCCTTTCTAGGGATTAGAGCTCTCCCCCAGCTTGAGGCTACGTTCTGTCGCTGGCTGCCTGAGAGAACAAACCGACCTCCACCTTTCTATACCCTCCGTTAAGCTGCCCCCACCTTTACTCCAACCAAGCCTTCTCTTCTCCGGGCTAAACAATCCCAGCTCCCTCAGCTGCTCCTCATAAACTTTGTGTTCCGGACCCTTCCCCAGCTTCCCTGCCCTTCCCGGCACCACGTGCTGGGCTGTAACGGTGGTGGAACAGGCCATGGGAAGAAGGGATGGAAATAACCAATCTGTGACACTGACAGAGGAATCAGGGCTTGGATTTAATTTCTCATAAGAGGCTAGATTACTTGGAGCATTACCTGGACTGGCTTTCTATCTCCTAAGCAGGTCATTAACTCGTGGCATAAAGCATAACTTCCCTTTGAAAATATGTATGTCACTGGTAAAACAACACCTGTAGAAAGACCAAAAACATGCTATCTCCAGGAGAGGTCCACATCCTCATAGCAATATTTTTTTTTTTTTAATCCTGAACAGAGGCTAATTTTTGTGGAAACCAAAAATACCTTCGGAATTAATCAGAAAAGCATGTCAAACTAGTCTTTCCAGGACACAAGAATTTACTAATTAAAATAATGGCATAATGGTAGGTTATCATTGTTTAAGCAGACTAGAGGAGCTGCAGGTTTTCTGTAAGAATTTTCTAAGAGACTTTTAAAGATTTCCCAAGCTTGGATCCTAAATCCTATTAGTCATCTACCTACCTCTTCAGCTGCCTAAGCACCTTTAAAAATCTGGCTCGTTTTTCCCCTTTATTGCTATTATAGCATAACTCACTCTTGCTGAAAGCGGAGGCACATGCTGTGAGGGGAAATAAGTTTCAGAAGGATATGTATTCCTCACTGCAAACCACTTTCTGGAGTTTATTCAGCAACACAGCAGAAAGCAATACTGTACTTGCTGCTTTGCCTCAGCATCAACAGAATAAATTCTTGGTACAGCTGTGGCACTACACCTTCTCTACAGCCATCCCTCCTTCTTCGCAGACTTCTGGACAGGAAACAGAGCAAATAGCTGAGGAAAAAACGTTTTTCCTCCCTGTTGTTTTAATGTATTGTGTTAGAAATGTCAATGGGCCAGCATGCATAAAAATCAAAATACAGCCAATAAATAAATCACTCCAGTGCTTTTTGTGATCTCATTTTCCTTGTATCATTCTGTAAGACAGAAGAATCAAACTCTTCAGCCACAGCAAATAAGCTGATCCTACACTGATGAATAAAAGTTCTGTTTCTCTAAGTAAGAGCTTTCCATCCAGGCATACTTGCTGGTTCAGGTCATCACTCAGCATGCTTCAAACAATCAGGGCCTTTATTTATCTATTAGATTATATAGTAAATAGCATATGCCAAGAAAAACAAGTACTACGTGAACTGTAAATTTAGATAAAGCAATACATTCTCCTCTGTCTGTATCTACTTCTTTTTATCTCTCTTTTAGCTATAAGCATATGGTTCCCACCAGAATGAACACATACAGCTCAAGGCTCAAGTGACCCACTGCTACAGTTAGCTGTTTTGTCTTAATGGAGTAAATTCAGTTCAATACTGCACTCATGTAAAATTGGAATAACTATATTGAAAACAATTTAGCACATCATTATCCATATTATTAGGATTAATTTTAGTAGAGTGTTATCTCTCACTTTAGAGATATCTACCAAGAAAAAATATCCCTGCCTGAATAGTTTACAAAGTAGCCCACACAAATAAGAGCAAGTTTGGGGTTTTTTTCCAGCTTCTTCCACTGCCAGTTGCATTAACCTGCCATTGATCCTCCCACTTACTAGGCAAGACCTTGTTGAGAGGGAAAAGTTGCAGGTGCAGCTCCCTAAACCAGGTGACTTAAATTGATTTTATCATCTCTTCGATCAGTCAAGCTGAATTTTCTAAATTACTAAAACAACTTAGGGAGGTGGCAAACTGGTTTGAGTGCATCAGGCTTATAGTCATTCTTTTAAAACAAGTTCAATGTTTTCTTGTACAGACATGACCTAGATTGTTATCTGCCATGGATAAATAATAGATCCCAGTCCCGTGGTGTGTAAAAAAAAGGGAGTGCTACCGACCACAGTGACAAAATGGGACTATTGTACTGTAGAGGATGGGAAAAACAAAACTCCCTGGAACAGAGAAAAGGAGAAGAGAGATGACTGCCTTATTGTGATGCTTCCCTAGACTTTGAAAACTTACATCTCAACAATCTTAATTCTGCTGCCAGTTTCATACAGGATGATTGGTGAACTTATCAAGCTTTGTATTTTTAGAGTCTGCTTTATTCCCTAATTTCTTAAGTACCCATCACTTGCGCATAATTTTCAAAAGCAATGAAAACTCACAGCTGTCTGCCACTGAAGGGCTATTTTGTAACATCTAATCTGAAACTGTAAGGAAGTTTTAACATAGTCTCAAATTTCAGGCTTATGACTCAATGTGCTCATTAGTTTGTGCCCCAAGTTGTTATGAAGCTAAAATCCATTATAGTGCTGTATAAATAGTGGAGGGCTTCTCCAGCTTTTGAGCCTGCTGATCATCAGTGTCACTTTTTAGCACAGATTTGAGATGAACGTGAGGCAGCCTCTGGGTTTAGGCTGTTTTTCACCTTACCATATGTATTTGTACTTCTGAGCATCCCAGAACATTACCTTCTTGACTCCTGGCCCCACGCAACCTGCATCATCTGAAGGTGTTATTTGGCTTTGATAGAGCTCCCTATATGGGTGAGTTTGACTGCAGTTAGATGCGGAAGGTGGCACTTCTGTAGGGGCCATTCAATGTGATTTCCCAAGATTTTTAACAGAGTATTGCCAAATACTCACATTGATATGTGAGTTACATACAGACAAAACCAACATGGACTCTAAAGAAAAAAAGGGTTTTTGAGTTACACTAATATGCTCAGTACATCTTTGATATGTAGACATATATGCTGACCCATTCTTTAAATAAAGAGGATTATACATTCAAAATAATACCTGGAAACCAGATCCAAACAACTGCAATGTGTTGGAACCCTGATAGGTACCCATCGAATCTGCCAAAACTTATATTTATTAGTTCTTCATATAATAACAGAGCTTTATGTCATTTTAGGAGTTAGTTGCTTAAAATGTGTACTCAGTTACAATTAGGAAATCTCATTGACCAACTGATTAAAATAATTAGCTAATACAAACCAGTAAATATGGCATAGCACCAAGCACCAAATGAATTATGTCATTTCATATAAAGTCTTTGTATACAAGCATTTCCCTACCTTAAATGAACACTGAACATTTATAAGAGGAAATAATAGCAATCCTGACTGTTTCATTAACTGAAAGTTATAAAAATATTTGGGTTAATCAAAATGGTCTGTTTTCCAGCTTGCAGCACACTATGCATATATGCCTCCATGTACACAAATACAATTATCCTATATTTCAGAGTAAGTCAAATAAACTACTGTCTACTTTAAAAAACCCCCACATATATATAATTTCTCCTGACAAAATAGTGTGCTTGAACAAATTGAGTTTTCTGAAGCAAATTATTTGAGACAAAAAAAATCTTAGCCAAGTAACGGAATTCTTCCAACGTGACCTTCAGAAAATTTGGGTCACATTTTACCCATAAAACTCATTTTCATGATGCTAACAATGAAAATATTGTCTCAAAATATTTGTTAATAAGTATCCACAGCAATATGATGTGAAAACAAACTGAATAAATTTAGCTGAATAAGATTGACTGTAGTACAGATATTTTTCTCTGTACTACCAGAGGAACATTTTATTCATATGCAGCTTCCCTTACACCTGTTTTTAATCACAAACAGTTAAATAAGGTGTTTAATGTCCAAACTAATAACTTCAGATATCTCCCAGGAAACAGCATCACTAGCACTCCCTGCTAGTGAAACATGCAGGAAAAAGCCAGGACAAAAAGAAGATAAAATACAATAAAGTATGTAGTTTAATCCTACTGAAAGAAATACAGTAATGATGATGTAATTTGCCATTCCTAAACTGACCTGCTGGAAATTAGGTTTCTTCTTTCCTAGCTTCAAACTATTTCTCACACTGCCACTTCTAAAGATATTTAACAGCCAATGATAAACAGGTTAAAGGGATCTAAAAAGCAAGTTATGCATATGTATTCAATACACTGGTACACCTTTTCTCAAACAGTATGACAGTGTGATATAGTGCCATAAAACTTGAAGATAAGAACATCTGAGTGACATTAAAGTGTTGGGTTTTTTTTCCAGAAGTGTATGCCCATGCTGGAGTGTTTGAAACTCTGCAGGATAGATTTGTCCAGAAAAGCAGTCAATGAAAATGGGTTATCATACCTATTACATAGGCTCATGTAATCACTCTGGGTTTGCTTTGAGTTTCCTACAGTTAACTAATGGCCTTGATTTATATATTCTTGTGGAGACTCATATAACAAAGATAGGGGGGGTTAATATTTTTACATTAATCTAGAGTTTTTGAGTTTTACCTTCCCCACAACACAAAAGCAGTGTCCCCAATCTGATATATTTTCTACTTCTTGCATTTTGGCTCTTTCATTCCTCCAGTGTCACCAACAAAAACAGAATTATGTCTAAAACCATCTCTGGGATATATCTGATTATTATTTTCCTATTTTATGGCAGAAACGTGGTATGAGCACAGTGAGACTACATGGTCATTGTGAATTAATGCAGCACATAAGCTCACTCACTGTTTTATTGCAAAGGCACCCTGAAGTTCAGCATCTTCTGATGTCTTTGAAAAGCTTCATTGTGTAACATTGTTAGCATTCTTTTAAGGTAAGTTTATGTATATACTTCAAAACGCATTATTCTATAAGCTGAGTTTTCAAAAAACAGAACAACATAAAAGCTTTGATGACGGGAAAAATAAAAAAAACTTTCATAAAACTTGTAGTCAGTAATCTCATGTCACTTCCAATAAAGTTAATGACAGTTTTGTTTGCCATGGTATGACCCAAATTCAATTAAAAATCCCTTATGTTACATTATATAGCACCCTATAGCTATTACACCAAAAATATATTTAATAAGTTATATGCTCAACAACTAAGACCTCACAATTAATTGTGCAATTTATTTCTGCCCTCTCATAAGATATGTTGTGGCATAGTCTTGTTTTTTGGTGGGTTTTGGTGTTTGGTTGGTTGGGTTCTATAAGACACAGAATTCTGTCTCCTTTAGACTATAGATCGGACAGAGATAAGTAAATTACCTCAAGCAGGTAAAATATCATTAAGTTCCTCAATGCACTGTATTACCAGAACTTCTAGCATTTTTATGCACTTATTCTCACTCTATGCCAGGAAAATAGAAAAATCCTCTTCTTATTATACTACAAAAAAGGGAACTGGGGCACAGAATGGATACTTTATTTGTATAAAAACTTATACTGTAATCATCTAGGGAACTGGAGCTACACCTCCCAAGACCTAGGTCTGATACCCTAACTGTATACAATACTCTGTCTTGCCTTTGTCTTGTTTGGTGTAGGTATTACATAACAAAAATCATTATTTCCAGTAAAAAGATGGGCAAGAAACATAAATTCTTTACTCTGAGTAGACAATACTTGCAGCAAAAGAGTTATTCCAGGCCAAAGGGTGATTATGATTCTCTGTTCCATCTAGAGTGTAACACAGAGAAAAAGGCATGGGGCATCCACAAGCTTTGTAGATTATTGCAAGATTTGGACATGTTGCCAAAAAGAAATGTATAGCACAAACCAGAGATGAGAAACTGTATTTTTCAGTCCCTTATAGTTCATGCACTCTAAATGAAGTATTTTTTTCATAAAGCCATCTAAAAGACACCAGGATTTTCCTTCTGCCAACTTTCAAAGTCCTGTTGCTAATCATGGAGACACAGAATACTTCATAATAAGATCATAAGATTTTTTTTTTTTTAATTTGAAAGAATTCTGTAAGCTTAGTATGGAAGCTTTTGCTACCACTTTTCCTATAATTATATGTTGCACAAATACACAGAGATTATTTTTCTCTAAGCCTAAGACGACTGACTCACACGATCTGAAGTGCTATACTTCCCTACAATCCATTATGTATAGGTGAATTTCAGGTTGGCTGGCTGCACAATCATGGGAAAGTAAATTGCAATACTGAAGCAACTGTACATCTCTGGGCATTGGTGCTTGCTCATAAGAATGCAGCAGTCAGAACTCAGGGGGAAAAAGGTACTAAAGCTAGGAGAAAGTCTAAGTTGAGGCCACAACATTGCACTTTATTCTAAATAACAGATTTGAGGTTCACTGAGGTATGTTCTTGTTACAGATCTCTGACACAATGTCTGGGGCAGCAGCTGTCTGTCACACTGTGTGGGTTTCAAAGACAAAACAAAATTATTACAGGAAGTGCTTGAATACAAAGGTCAAAAACAAAGGAAGTCGGTGCAGAGTTTTCGTTGAGCTGCTCTCTCTTGTTCCAGCTGTCTTGGCAGCTCACTGTAGAACTAAATTACCAGACTAGCCAGAGGTGTTTTGGGGTTTGGAGTTTATGGGGTTTGGGGGAGTGGGGAGAGAGGATTTTTGTTTGTTTTGTTGGGTTTTTGTTTAGTTTTGATTTCATTTTCTCAAAAAGAACTATATTCACCTGATTAATCCAAGAAGACACATTTTGTGTCTTACTTTGAAAACAACACTGCATAATAAGAGAGACCTATCTATAAATAGGTATTTACTCTTGAAAATACACATTGGACAGGGCCCTGTGACCTATGAGCCATGCCACTAAAGATGTGTCTCTACCCCAAGAGCAAATTGTATGATCAGGAAGGAGTTCAAGCCAAGGTGTGGGAATACCTGACATTAGCAAACAGGTTCCTTCCCTGCTTCTCACAGCCTCATTCTTTAATCTCACATCTTTGAGCAGGTTATACCAGCAAAGGAGAGAACCACAGCCTTCCACAGAGATATATCAGATACATGATACCACTGCTGAGAAGAGTAGTAAGCAGGAATAGGGTCCAATCAGTAGTCAACCTCCTACACTTCAATATGGAATAACTTCTGTATTTTAAGTAGCAATTTTTTTTGTTCCCTATTGTTCAGTTCCAAAGCAGTTGCTGGTTTTTGTTATACCTTTCAAGTACCAAAGATGCAGAAATGTATGGAAGTTGCTAACAATTTGGATGGTTAAGAAAGAACAGAGCCCAAACAAAAGCCACCATCCTCTATAGATTGTTAAACAGCAACTTATCCCATTACTCACTCACTATTTTCATCCACCCATCCTTCTGGGTGAGGAGGGATAAATATAGCACAGTTAGCATTAATTCTGCATCTAGAGACATCACTAGGAAAAGAACATGCACACACATGATGCAGGAGGGAAGAGCTAAAAGTTACAGAGGTCTCTCCAAGCAATATATTGTCTATTAAAATAGAGAGATATACATAAACATGAAAAATACAATGAACAGGTTTTACACTTCTTGAAAATATGAGAGAGTGCATGGGAAAGCAAAGTGGTTTAGTTTAATTTCACTCTTCCTGAATGGTGACTTTAGTGTTTTATCCTTTTCTTCTACTCTCCTTGCATAAAAAATATACTGAGAAATCCTTCAAATCCAGTAACATGCATAATCCCCTTTCCTAAGTAAGATGAAGCAGAAAGAGTGTCTAATTGTAGACTGTAGATTCTACAGTACCTGCTGGTCCTACAAGACAGTTTTGTCCTACGTTCTCCAGGTTCTCCTACATCTATCCCAATTCAGTCACACAATGTTCAGTTCTTCAACAGCTAGAAAGTCATGAGTAAGCAAGTGCAAGAACAAAGGAGCTCAGGGCAGGGTGAGGTATTTTCTGCAAAAACTGTTCTTTAACAAGAAAATGGCATTACTGTGAACAGTAAATGCAGTGGAAAAATTCAAATTTGTGGGTCAAGCAGTCCTGTGATATTAGGATTAAATTCATTAAAACTTTACCAATAGTATTCCACTCCCTTAAAAAAACCTGTGTTTCTAGACCCTTCTCACTATCCCAGTGGGAAAGTGAAAAGGAAGAAAGTAGCTGAGCCAATATAATGCATCATTCATTGAGAACGGAGTGGTCCTCCATAAGTTGTATGTTATGTTTTAGTCTCCCAACCATCTGTACAAATAACAAACAAACAAACAAACAAAAAACTTGCAATAAGCCTTCATTTGATGAGAAACACAAAAGAAATAGCAAACTAAAACCAAAGAGATTTCCTGTTTATACTGCAAAGATTATTAGAGACAGACCAATGCTAAACTTAAGGAAATTCTTGTCTTAATTTTGGAATCCAACTTTGACTCCATACATATAAAAGTATCCAAAAACATGCTCATATTTGGCCATCATGCTGGGGACCTTTTCCACAATCACAAGAGAACGGTGCAGAGCTTCAAATTACTAAATGTTCTAAATTACTGAAGTAAAGATGAAAGTGGACTGGTAACAATATAATAGAGACTGCTAGCAAGATAATATAAAGCTCTTCCACACCTGTCTTTCTTGCTGGAATCCCACTCAGATGAGTAAAGCTACTGTCAGCTGATGGTGTTGGAAAACATTTATGACTAACTGGGAACAAACTGTTTTGATTCGAGCACAGAAACGTCCACATTACAAAATCCAAACAGAAACAGATACCAGTGGACATATTTGCAAAAGAAGGCAATGATTGAATGGACATCAAAAATAAAATCACTTCAAACTCTCCCAGGGTTTGTGTCTAGATCAAAATGGAGATAAGCATGAGTTACACCATGATGGTGTAAGATCTTCCATTTCAAAGTTGACAGTGCAGCATATTTTAATACCATCAACTTGCCATAGCCAAAAAACACCACAGGGTTCTGGATTGGGATTTATTTCTAGTAATGACTATACTGGTGAATCTGAGTGACAGAGTAGTTCACCTGATTCTGTATGAGTTAGAACACTGTGCTACATTTCAGTCACATTCGGAATATTCTGTACCTTATTAAGACAAGGCTGGGTGAATTCTGTAATAAAAAGTGATCTTAATAAAAACAGATCAAGTCACAGATGATGCTGTGGTTTTAAGATTTAGTCACAACATTATTACGAAAGACTTCATACCAAGCCATAGAAAAAAGGTATGTTTAAGTGAAGTTTAAAATATTATTATTCAGAAAACTTTCGCAAATTGTTTTCCTCTCTGAGGAGGAAAAGAAAAACCTACCACAACAACTCTGTTGATTTTAATTGGAGTAACTTGATTTATGTGACAGAACCCAGCAAAAAGGAAGATGTCATAACAGATATCATTATGGATCAGGACTACAGGACAGAGGAATAAAACACGGTTTCACAAATTGAGTTCATAGAGAAGTAGTACTAACCAACAAAAATGACTTTATTCTCAGCCCAAAACTCTTGAGAAATATGCACAGTTAATTCTCACAATAAAAGGAAATATCCAGAGTAGCCAGCCAAGTTTCTAGCATTTTTTTCTGAATTTGTCAGTTGACTCAGACTTCCCTACTGAAACAAAACAAGAAAGAAACAAGCATTAGGCTGTACTTCATAAGAAGGTTTTGTTTGTAACCAGTTTTCAAAGCAATGCTGTGCAGTAATAAGAGAACCTGCAGAATCATACAGTCTGAGAACGATGTGTTGAGGATGAGCTTATGCAGTAGCAGTCATGGATGGCTATAAACAGTGCCCATTGGCTTGTTTAACCTTATGTCAATTCATTAACCTCCTATTAAAATATTTATTGATATTTCACTACGATTTTTAGTAATTAAAACTTCTATTTATTTTCTTGAGCATATGCACCCCGGTTCATCTGCCAATGGTGACACACAGTCAGGAAAGGTCTCACCTGGCAACCCAGACATGGCACTGCAGCCTCGTAATCTCAAAGTGCAGTCTGACACACACTTCAGATACAGCAGCCTGGATGCAGCCTGTGGAAAATCCCAACCACCTTGGACCTAATCCAAGTTAGTATCCCTAACTGGGATACTTTTCTCCTCTTT
This sequence comes from Erpornis zantholeuca, assembly GCA_013400515.1. Classification (NCBI taxonomy): domain Eukaryota; kingdom Metazoa; phylum Chordata; class Aves; order Passeriformes; family Timaliidae; genus Erpornis; species Erpornis zantholeuca. The sequence continues at coordinate 21,133 of VZTN01018204.1, forward strand.
TTTTGATCTTACAGTAAGTACAAGTCTGGCTTAAAAGAAAATTAATTGAAAAAGCATTGAGCTCTTCACAATGAGGAAAAAAAGAGCTGGTGAAATAACCTCAAAGGTGCAGCAGCATAATGAGTATTTCTGTTTATTCTGTGTTTTAATTCTTATAAAAGCATAGCAAGATGTTAAATACAGTTCTTCTCTACTGTTAATTTTTCATTATGAAAAAATACATATGTTAGTGAAGCTACAGAACTGTCCACACTGTCACAAACACAAAAAAGTTCTAATTTTAAGGTAACTACAGGTCTGCAGATCTTTTGTTACCTGGAAAGTTTGAGGGTTTGTCTGTTTTATATTAAAATTTAGAAATTTTTCTGTTTAGGCAGGAAAGACAAGACCAAAACCTTCATCAACTGAACAGGTAAATGAGCAAAAAAGACGATTTGACAAGTCCACTGATTTTAGAGATTCTATTTGAAGCTTAATGACCACTTATATATAACGAATATATATATTTCATCCTACTGGCCCATAAACTGACATATTGAAAATAATATTTTCAAATTTTTATCTACAAGGAAATTTATTAGCATTCATCTTCTCCTTCTAGTGAATGGAAATGCATGTTAATTCTCTTCTACATTTACCACTTCAAATTGTATTCACTGTACAGTATAATAATTTGTCTTTCAGTGGAAAGATAAGTAAAGGTGTTTGTAAAAATTGTTCATAATGATCAGTTCTTACTGCTATTTATACTGTTTATGTTAAAATATAAAGAAAGTCCTACCTAACACTTCTAAAATGTCATTGACCTGCAAATTTCATGACATTTTACATATATTAATCAATTAAGCCTTACTATACCCATCTCAATTAAGCATTAATATCCCAATTTTACAGTTAGTTACACTGAGGCTAGCTTGAAAGGTTGGCTGTCTTGCTAATACCACTCAGGAGTGGGGATAAAACCCAAGAATGATAATCACTTCTCCATGTGTAATTAAAAATGAAAAGTATTTTCCCTCTTGTAGAATGGAAAATATAAAAATAAAGGCAAAACCAATGGACAAAAGTTTGGGCTCTTACAGGACTTCTATCTTTTCTTGTGAAAAAAACTATTGCTTGACAAACTTCTTGGAGAGAGGTGAATACTTATAATCAAGAGATTTCTACAAGAAGTTCCACAAGTTGTCCTTTAGATCAGAGCCAAAACATGGACCAGAAGTACAGCCCATACCAACCTTGCCTCTCCCCACACCCAAGCCAGGCTAAGTGAGATCACTGAGCTTCCACTTCGTACCATTTGGAGAGGTTTTTTCAGCTGACTCCCTTAAAGTAAGTCCAGGCTACTTTATGCTTGTTATAAAAACAAAAATCAATGTATCCAATTAACATAACCATATAGTGTCACATCATATTAATTCTATCAAATTTTCCAGTCTAATGCCACCAGAAAATAATTTTATTTTAATTTTATATTCTGCTGTGCAAAATGAAGGTCATCCTGTTTATCCTGTTGCTGAGGTACTATAATCTATCACTGATTACAAAATGGCAAACCAGTGTGTTTGCAGGTGCACATCCTAAATGTAACCCTTATAAGCAAGCACAACTGCATAACTTCTCTGTATGCTTTTAGTATTAATATCCAGTACTCATAATTTACTGGTTTATAAGTGCTTTCTTATTAATGCCTAAACTTATAATCCTTTATTGTTTTTAGTCCTCTAACTTGATACAGAAACAAGTAGGGGTTTCTCATTTTGTATCAGACTATTGTATATTCTGTGTGGGTGAAGGAAAATAGGCTACTTTGCTATATTGTGCTGCTACCACACCTCTCAAAGGGGTCAGTGACAAATTATGATCTCTTGGCATTCACTGGCAGATTTTGCACCAAATGAGGCAGGGATGATACAGAGGTGATATCATTTAATCTTCATGTTCTATCCTCAAGACTGTCATCATGTCCATGAACTAAAACAACAGAACCAAGAGTGTCAAGGCAACCTCTATTCTGGCACCTCATTTCTTTCTATGTCCAACCATGCATGCTTAAAGTTCTTTCATTTGAGAGTCACTATGATTGTCATTGACATTCTGAGCCAGATACTTAAGAGTATGTCTATATTGCCCTTGTATTTCTTCCGAGAAGAAAGCCTTAGCTCCAAGTCCTGTTTATGTGGAATGGGCTGATTTCCAAACTGGCCCCATGACTGTCCCTCACCCTCTCCAGCCACGGGCCATTCTAGTACTGTGCATACCTTGTAATCACTTAATCAATGTTTCATGTCTAACATGACCTCTCAGGTGTGCTCTGTAAAAGCAATCTGACCCAATGTATCAGTTAGTGACAGCTCCCAGCACGCCAAAAGCCTGTTAGAGGACACCTGGAGGACAGCCATAATGCTGTGGTGTCTGGCAGCCCCAGGTCCTTCAAGAGGGAAAATCAGCCTGGTATAAAGGAAGCCTGGAACACCAGCTTTCTACCCCTGCACAGTTTGTATGAGCTAGAGCTTCCTGAGGCCATGAAGCCTGTCATCCACCCCAGTGCAAGAGACCTTTTGATATTTATTGCCCAGTTACTGAGGACAGGTAACTGGAGAAATAGCTGTTAAAGATATTTTCTTTTCTCCTGGAGTACTTCATGATATTCCACAAGCAAGCGTACATAGGCCTTCTGGGGAGGTATAAGGGCACTACTTACATCCTTATCTTTTCAGTAGGCAGCTTTCAGGGTTTTTCCTTCAAGATGCCCATCTCCATGGCCAGAAGCAGCCATGTCAAGGTGATGTCTTAGCTTTTAACTTTTATATTTTTCAAATCCTGTACTGCCCAGTGTAACTTTGAAGTTTCCTGTAGCTTGTTAAGTGCTGTTCTCTTATGCTAAGATAGACGTAACAAAACCTCTCTAGTTTGCTCTCCAAGGACACCCAGACTGTCCTAGGCCAAAAAACTGTAAACCATCATCCTGGGGAGAGGGGGGCAAGCTTGGGGAAATTCCATCATTGGCTGGGTTCTGGTTGGTGAATTTATATTGATATAAAAGTTAAAGTTGATATAAAGTGAAGCACTCGTGAGCTGTCATTGTCCATTTTGGGATCCAGTGAGGCAGGACCCTCTGGAGCCCAAAGTGTACACCTGAAGGCCTTTCAAATAAATACCTCCTTTATTCCTTTATTCCTGTCTAGTCTCTGTTTCTAGGTAGCCATTTAAGGCATCAAAGGTGCCACCAAGTCACATCTTCTTGTGTGCTACTGAGAAACTTTTCATCAGCACTGGCCTGGGCTACTTCCAGCAAGCCAGATCTTCTCAGGTCTCATTTCATACCTGTGTCTCTGTTTAACATCATAGTTTTGTTTAGTTGTTGATTAAAAGTCAGAAGGCTAAAAAATTAAAGGCCACTTTACTTTCAGACAGATTTCTACAATTTGGTTTGAGACATAAAATGTGTGGTGCATGTCTGATGGCACTAAAGGGACACATGAATATCCAAGGCCTTCTGGATATTAGTGTACCTCACGTGAATAGAGAAAATGAAATCCAGAAATGAGTCTATGTGGTCCCAGTGCAGCGCCCAGTGCAGATGAACTTTGTAAACTGCTAAACCAGCCTCAAACTTTCTGTTAGCAGGCAGGAAATTATTTGTTCCGGGGGGAAGCCTAAAAGTGAACAGTGTACGCAAGCAAAGCCTGAGAGTATCTTAAACTGACAGGGTAGGTACAGCCTCTGATAGGCTTGGCACACCTCAAAGTCATGGGAAAGCAGAAGAAAAGCTTTTTCCAGCTCCCAGCAGTGACAGCTCACCCTCCCCCGGAGCAGTCACGCTAGGTTCAGCACCACTGCAGCCCACGGTGTGCCTGAGCGATGCTCCTTCCTTCACTTGAGGTATTTGTTCTCTCCATAAATCTCCATCATTTGAGGATTCCCCACTATTAGGGAAAACAGAGTTATCATTAAAGTTCCTCTCTAATTCATTGCCACCTCACAATTCACACATAGCGGTGAGGGGAGGGCTCTTACTTTGTAAGCAAGAAAAATCTGTTTTACTGTTTGACTTGAAGCAAGCAAAAGAGCTAAACTGGTTTTATACACATTTTTATAATGCAAGACACTTGCAGTGTTTCAGGTATAATAAAAGTGCTCAGGTTAGTTCAGTAATTTGCACAACTCATTTAAGTTATGCTAGAAATGTATTATGACCAAAATGTTTCTACTAGAAATCAATGCCCTGAAAAACACTCACTACTGAGAAATTATTTTCTCTACTTTTATAAATTATCCTAGTGTTGTTCCTCATCCATTACTGACAATAATACCTGAGTGACATGCATTATGCATTAAATATATTTATGATAATTCAGATCTATTTGTACTAAACAGTGATATCATATATTCACTTAAGATTTAAAAATGTTAACGTTGATAGCATACATATCAGAATATCATAGATTAGATTGTAGTGGATATCTTCAGGCAATTTTATTTTATATGGAATAGAAGTGTGGAAGACTAAGCATTTTTAATCCAAAAACTGTGCTCACAACTGACTTAAACTGACAAAAATTGAGAACTTCATATCTGAACTTGTCACTTAAAGGTGAAGCAAAAATCCTTAGCAGGAAAAGGGCAAAGAATCAAAGTCATCCATAGTATATGAGCAGAGGTAAAAAATTCAAACAACTTTACATTTGGAAGCTCAAACATGGAGCCAGTAACCAGCGGCTACTGTCTGAAAGTCTGTATCAAAGATGTTGCCACCCTGCAGCTGTTAAATAATCTGTGAGCTGAATTCGTAGGCATCCTTATGCAGAAGTCCCGTCACACAACTGATATTTTTGCAGAAACAACAGAGAGGATATGAATGAACTGTTCTCTAATTATTCTGGCAAGGCAGGGGAGGACATTCTGCACTGGTGTCATAATTTGATGTCTTTATAACTGTTAAATTAATTTTTCTGTACTTCAGGAGTCTGTTTCAGTTCTTAATCTTATAAGGATGAAATTCACCCTGTCTTTCGAGGCTATAGGAAGTCCCCAGTGCAAGAGATCTTTAGATATTCTAGTGCCCACACTGAGGACAGGTAACTGGAGAAATCTGTAGCTGTTAAATATCTTTTTTTTTTTTTCCTGGAGTACTTCATAATATTCCACAAGCAAGCATACATAGGCCTTCTGGGAAGATATAAGGGCACTACTGATAAACATTTGATCTATCTAGAGACATGCAGCCAAGATAGTTAAAAAATACCAAACCATCTTTAGCCCAACACTCCTCCAAGAGGTAGCACTTCTTTTGTGTGTGTGTATATACTACAAACATAAATATACCCTACCCTGGATTGGGTATTTTGGCACCCCATGATTATTTACTGTTCACTGTAAAAATGTTACTGCTTTCATTACTCCATAATAAATATATAAATAGAACTACAGACTGCCATAGGAAAGAACCGTATTTCCTTTCAACTTTTCTCTCTGTTACACCAGGTTGCTCACCCAGAACTCAACTGAACTAATCTTGTCCTTTGCTACTGAATATAGCAGAGATTTTCATGCCATCCAAGTCACAGAAATTTCAAATGTTGGCCAAAAAAATCAAGATCACAAACCTATCAAACCTATCTCCATATCCTCAACTGAGCTCCAGTTGTCTTTATTGCACAAATGATTTTAAGAAGCATACTGAAAGAAGGATACAGTTCCGGCCAAGAATAGCTTTTACCTTCATCATAAAGAGCTCATTACACTTCCACAGTTGTTTACAGAAGTGCTGTAACTAGAAATATAAGCTTTCAAAAAATCCTGTCTACTCTACATAGTTTTCATGATGAGTAACAAAAAATGGCATCAGGTTCTTATTTCTTCTCCTTTCGTTTATGAATATTACTTAATATTAACAACAGATACAAATGGATACACAAACAGTCCAGAGAAAATGAACCACCTTTTTAATTGGGTTGTTATGTTTACTGTTTTTCTTAAATATTACAATTTCAGTTCAACCATTCCTCTTTCTTATTAACATACTTTGATATTAAATATCCATAATAAATATGAAGGCATCCCACTTAAATTTGGGAGGTTCCAACACAGATCATGTGGGAATGTGGGAGAGAGACAATGGGCGATTACTGAACCAAAAACAGCTGCTTACCACTGTGCAACTGATTTCATATAGAAGTAAACGAGAAAATTTCGTCTTTTAGTCCACAGAGAAAATGTGCAAGCCCTAACTGAAGTAGGTATGCTATTATACCACAATGCTATTATATTATCTCTGTCTTAGAGCTATTCAACCAAAGAATACTCTTACACAGTGTTAATAAATTACATTTCAAAAATGGTGTTTTGCTAATTGATTTTATCCTTGAATATTGATGACATTCAAACAAGACTACAAGTACTATACAATAATAGCATTTGTACCTTTGTCCTACTAGCATAATTGCTCATGATTTCAAGGTCATGGGTAAAAAGACCGTACTGTAAAAATAAAAAGTAAACAATGAGAACATTAACTCCAAATATTATAGAAATATGTGACAACTACTAATTCAAAGAACCAAACATATGTCCTCATTACATGCATAAGTTGTATTACATCATTCATGAATTTGAAAATCAGTGGAGGAATAAGAAACCTTGATGATGCATGTCTGTTTCTGGTGACCAAGTAATGCAAACCACAGAACTGGCATTAGCACCAGCACATTTAATTCTGACAAGAAATCGTGGCATTCAAACAGGAATGAGATGATGCTCTTGATTTGACTATGCTATTACACAGCAAGTCACACCATATAATGTCAGAGCTTTTCTACAGGCAATGTGAGATTATGTTCTTGTATTTTTATGCCATGGTAATGCACTAAAGCATTTACTGTCTTATCCTGATTACAACTCTTTGTAATTGAAAACTAAATACTAGGACTCTGTTTTACAGATACAGTGACGCAAAATATAGTTGAACACTGTAAATGGTAGACCTGGAAATTAAACTTAGGTGTCACTAAGTCTGTCTAGTCTCTGTTCTTCCATGACCACAATTTAAGAAGTTTACTTGAACAGACTCATTTACTGTAAGGACTTGCATCTTTAATCTCTAGCCATGACACTAAATGTAGTTCATTTATCAGAGCTGGGAGTACCTGAATGGAACTGGTCAGGGAAAAAAAACCTCTTCATACTCTCACGCTACTGCCTGCTTTGTCATCCATTAACAATATGAATTTTCTGTGAATGATGTAGAAAAAGAAGAAAGAAATCTGTTTGGGGTGGGGTTTTTTATGGGAAAGAAATTACATAAAGCGGAACACTCTGCTCTGCGTTAATGAAAAATTAAAAAAATACAATTAGATGAAATTACAATTAGATAAAATTGCATATGTGCTTTATCATTCTCAGCAAACATGCAACCCCCCCCCTTCAAATTTAGAAGAACAAGTTTTCATTGTTCAGGTGTTGAGAGTAGTGATTAAGACAAAATGCTGCTACAGGCACTTGTTTGGCTAACACTTTTTCTTTTAAACATGGGAAATTTTGCAAGCACAGATTGTATTATCCCTTCATAAGTAACCCTCAGAAGTTCCTTTTGACATCCTGTAAGATTTTAAACTAATTATGTAAGGTTTTTTTTCCTCTCACCTTACTGGTGGCTCAGTCATTTCATCTCACTTGACCACAGGACAGTGTGCACACTTTTAAGCTCAACTTATATTTTCTAATATTTTGCACATTTTCTTACTATCTTTTCTTTCTTTACCTCCAGGTAAGCCACATAGCACAACAATGAGCAACGAGGTAAGACTCCAGTTGAAATGATGTAATGCTGAAAATTAAATTTACACACAAGTGTTCCGAGTCTGGGTCATAGCTGGGTCACTCCTCTGAGTGGGAGGCAATCCAGCAAGGAGCACTGGATAATGATTTCTCTAAGCTGAGGCCCCTTTCAAGAAATATAGCACAAAGCTTTACCTTGATATCTGAATCTAATCTGATTCAATGTGTGTAATTACTGGTATTTGTTGTGTGGTAGTAAGGAGTGATATTATTTTGTTATATGTCGTATTATGTCTCTTGTTCCTTTCAACCCACTAGCACCCAGAAATAAGCTTTCCAGTATCTGAACCCTCACCTAGAGATAGTGGTTTAGATAAGGCCTGGCTGGCTTAGGCTTTTTACAGAACACATATTGCTTGGGGGGGTGGGGGGGGG
>VZTN01018204.1:39408-68312 GCA_013400515.1 Erpornis zantholeuca
TCCTCCCCCTCCGTTCTGGGCTCCGGTCTCGTGCCCCCCGTCCCCCCTTACAAGCCGGGCCAGACCGTTTTCCCCCTGCCCCCGGCGGGCATGAGCTACCCAGGGACGCTGGCTGGAGCCTACGCCGGCTACCCGCCCCAGTTCCTGCCGCACGGAGTGGCTCTGGACCCCACCAAATCCTCCAGCCTGGTGGGGGCCCAGCTGGCCGCCGCCAGCAGCCTGGGCTGCAGCAAGCCGGCGGGGTCGAGCCCGCTGGCGGGCGCGTCGCCGCCGTCGGTGATGACGGCGAGCCTGTGCCGAGACCCCTACTGCCTGAGCTACCACTGCGCCAGCCACCTGGCAGGCGCCGCCGGAGCCTCCTGCGCCCACGACCAAGCCCTCAAGTCCGGATACCCCCTCGTCTACCCCACCCACCCTTTGCACAGCGTCCACTCCTCGCTGACCGGCGCCACGCCGCCCTCGCTAGCAGGCCACCCTTTGTACCCCTACGGCTTCATGCTCCCCAATGACCCCCAGCCACACATCTGCAACTGGGTGTCGGCCAACGGACCCTGCGACAAGCGCTTTGCCACCTCGGAGGAGCTGCTTAGCCACTTGCGGACCCATACTGCCTTCCCGGGCACCGATAAACTCCTCTCCAGCTACCCCAGCTCCTCGTCGCTGGCCAGCGCGGCGGCTGCGGCCATGGCGTGCCACATGCACATCCCCACGACGGGCGCCCCGGGAAGCCCGGGCACGCTGGCCTTGCGCAGCCCGCACCACGCGCTGGGACTCGGCAGCCGCTACCACCCCTACTCCAAGAGCCCCCTGCCCACCCCCGGGGCCCCCGTGCCCGTGCCCGCTGCCACCGGACCCTACTACTCCCCTTACGCACTCTATGGGCAGAGACTCACCACAGCCTCGGCCCTGGGGTACCAGTGAGTGCAGGCAGCGGGGCTTTGACACACAACACAAAGTCTAGCGGTAAGGGAAGGAAGCCCTGCAAAACTTTATAAAAGTTGGAAAGAAAAAAAAAAATCTGACTTTTTATAAAATAGTGTTCATCTGAGGACTGGATCCATGAGCACTGTATTTATTTATGTTAGCTTCAAGCGGGACAACGAATCATAAAGTGCATTACTAAACTGAGCTCAATAGGTAAAAGTGGAACACCCATTGTAGAATATAAATAAAAAGATAGAGGTCTTCTCTTTAATGTTACTTTAAAATTGCTATGATTGTATTGTACGTTCTTATTTAATGTCTCATTGAAACAAAAAAATTTACATGCATGTTTGTTACTAAAAAACAACTCGCAATTTGTCAGTTATAATTTCAAATTGCAATTATTTTTAAGGTGTATACCCTTGAAAGAGAATTGGTATTTTTTTGTATGTATTCTGGAAGAAAAACAAAAACAATTCTATTCCAAAAACCTCATTTGCCTTATTTTGTTCTTTAAAAGGAACACTTAACTATTTTTAATTTTTAAGTCCACCCTGTAAAAAGGGTTAAGTAAGGTTTACGTCATGTACTAAAATAGACAATGTATCGCTTTAAAGATTAAAATTCCGTATATTTGATGTATTAAAAGGTTTTACTTTTTTTTTTAAATACGCTTTGATTCTGTTATAAAACCCGAGTAGGTCTTGGATGGAGGTGACTGCTAATTTCTCCTTAAGCGTTTATTCAATTTTAATTAAAAATTTAAAAAAAAAAACCCAAGTTTTTTTTTATTGTAACCCCAGGGCTCTCTTAAAAAATAATCAGACACAGTTGTTTTTTTTTTCTTTTCAGTAGAATTTGTTGGCATGAAATAGGAAAACTGAGAATCGCTTAAATCTCTTTCCCTTTCTTACAGAACTTAAACTTTTTAAACAATGTTTTTACTGTGAAATATCTGGTTTTTAAAACTAGTTTTCAGATAGACGACTTCGTTCTTTCTTCAGAAAGAAACAAGGAAGGCAATTCTGTTTTGTAAAAGTGTATGATGATTATCCGAAAGGGTTTTTTTGTTGGGTTTTTTTTTTTTACAATGTGATGTATAATTATTCATCTTTTTCTAAATGAGAACTTCAGAAGTAATTAGGGAAGCGCTGTTTGAGCTCATCCAGTTATTTTCAATTTCTCTCTTCAGTTCGCACCGCAGCACAAAAGGTCATCACGTTAAAAAAAAAAAATCGGACAGCTCTGAAAACTCATTTTCTTTTAAAAAGGAAGGGACGGGGGAAAAAATAGAAAAAGAAGCCATCCGTTATTTGGGCCGAGTTTGCTCTTTGCTGAAGTGCAGTGCCAAACTCGACGTGATACCGAGAGGGGCTGCCCCTGCCTGCGCCGCGTCTCTGCCTCCCCAGCCCGGGTTTCCTAGCGCCCAAGGGCCACCGCCCAGCTCCGGCTCGTCGTCCTGCATTCAGGTAGGAGCGGGGGCTGCGACGGAAAAGCCGGAGCAGCTACCGAAACTAAGGAAACTCCCATTGCCGCCGAGATAGTCGGAAAAGCGATACCCAAGTCCGCAACAGCAATGCCCGCGAAGGGCTTTGCCCCGCGGTCTGCCAGGCGCTTGCAGGCAGCGGCTCGGGCGGAGCCGAGTACCTGGTGCCCCTCGCTCGGCCCCGCTCCCCCCCGCTCCCGGCCGCCCTCGCCCCGGCCCCAGCGCGACGCGCTGGCGGGGGGCAAAGTTGCAAGCGGCGACTTTGCTTGACAAATAGCTGGGTTTTCTCCCTTGTTCTGGATCCCCCCACAATATAATTACTGTTCAGAGTTTCCCGTGGTGCTCAGATGCTAATTAGTCTAATACATTTACTCCAGATAATTAGTGGAAGTTAGCGTTAATGTGAAAAGGCGAGAAAAGCAGCAAGCTACTGAAGCTCCAGCGGCCGTCCCGGCACGGCTCTCTCGCTGGGACCGGGCCGGGCCCGCGGCGGGGCCGGGACACACACGGGGAGGTCGGTGTTGGGCCGCGCTGTGGCTCTTTTGGCATGCTGTCCGAAAGCGGCACGGGAAACGCTTTGCTCTTTAACCAAAAGTATTCCTCCCCGCCCGCCTTAAATGGGAAAGGGACCTCTGCGTATCTCTGCTTTAGGGAATGTAAAACGAGCTCTCGTTATGAACCGATGAGTTAGAGAAAGGGAGGAGAGGGCTGTGCTGTTGGCTGCACCAAGTAAACTTGAGTAATAAAATAAGAAGCGGATACAAACACAGCAAGTAAGAGAAAGAAGGGCTTCTCGGGTCGGGGGTGATGGTGGCGGAGGATTCATCCGGCGAGCCCGAGAAAGGCAGAACAAGCTCGCAATATTCTCTCTACACCGCACGCCCCCCGCCCTCTCCTGCAGCCCGGCCAGACTGCCTGCCCCGCTTCGCTATTTTAACTACTCTTAATTTGAGGAAAATTACATTTCAGGCTCCATCTGGGTGTGCAAGCAACAATTACAGTTTTGCCGCGATTAAAACACGCCACCATCGCCACGTTCTCCTCATGTGTTTTACAATTACGGATCTTTAACAGCTGCAGCTCAGACTTCGCTAGCCAAATCCCGTCGCCCATCAGGTGATTCAGGGGCGATTTGAAAAGAGCGAGGGAGGCATATGTGTCCTGGAACCCTAACTGGAGTTTTGGGGATTTCAGCTCTGAAAAGTTACGCACAAAGATTGCTGATGCAAGTCGTGAAATGAACACTTAATGTTATTATTACTGTTTTGCTCAGATACTGTCCCCCGGATTAAAGAAAAATTAAATCACCTTATTTTATATGTAGAGTGGTGATAAGTAGGTCTCTCTTCCAGGCTTGTTAAGTATATGACCTGGCAAGTGCCACCTAGGATTTTGATATTAATCTATGAAATTCGCCTTTTTTTCTAATACAGATTGACTTACGGACATTAATGTTTTTAGGTAAAAGGACTGCATTTGTTATTCCTCACCACCCCCCCTCCCATACTTAGCAACTGGATGGGTTGTGGATTTGACAGCAGCCGCTGGTCCATGCCACCGAACTAAAATAATTTCACAGTGAAAAACCAGCTTGAGAGGACAAGCAACAGAAGGGCAAAACCCATCAAAACTCGAAACTGTGATCAATCTGACCAGAGTCAGGCATACATTAGTTTAAATTAAACAGTTTTGTCTTTCTCACAAATCTTTTTTGAACATTAAAGATAAACTCATGTAATATTTAAATCAATTCTTGTCAGATGCTAAGTGCAACTGAAGAACTAAAATAAAAATTAATGCATTTCCATCCGCTCCCAAAAGCTTACTCTGGACTTCGACAAAATACTTCTGATAAGCAACGCTTAGAAAAGAAGGGTCCTGTTTATCTTATCTATGGGGAAATGTAATTAAGGTAGTTTTATGAAACAATAAAACACCAGACTCCACAGACAGCAAAGGAGTCTCTGTAATATATCTGGACCTAGACGGGTGTATGTATCTTGGTTTATGTGAACAAGCCCACACCAAACACGTGCACGTACATATGCTTGCCTGGTTTTAGAATGCAAAATGTATGCTAGAACTAAAATACAAGGATGCCTTTATTACGGCAAGATTTCCTCAGTGATAAGAGACTCCATTTTCTAAGACCGGAAAGTCACCCACTGCCCATTCACCACCTTTTAACCACCCTCAGAGCAGCCAGCAAGGTACACGCAGCGCTGTGACTGAGGCTGACCCTCCTCTCTCTAATCCGAGCTTTGTAATGATCTACCCACACCTACAGTCGAAATCACTCAGGCAAAGGGAATCCTAAAAGACCCAAACTTTCCGAAACAAAAGTAGATGTGCATTCCTATTCTGTAAAAACATTGATCAAACTTCATTCTTCCATACTTAGAAAAGATGAAGTGCAATGCTGCCTTGCTTTAATACTGTTGACTCTTATTACAGGCTTCGATAGACCACAGTTAGGGTTCTTTTGTGGCCGTTGTTTTTTGGTTTTGGGTTGTTTTTTTTGTTGTTGTTTGGTTGGTTGATTTTTTTCTTGTTTTGTTTCTTTTTCTAATTTTATTTGTTTATTTTCTTTTGTTGTTTTTCGGGTTTTTGTTTGGTTGGTTTTTGTTTTTTTAAGGAACGAATCTGAAGTGGAAAATCGCTGGAGATACCAGCATCAAATCTCCCTTCTATACAGATTTTTGGGTATAATTTCGGACATTTCTAACCCCATTGAGACACCCCGCCACCCCTGATTCTTTCTGCGCCATGAAGCACAGCCCGCAGTGCTTCACGAACAGACCTGAGGCAGGCAAGCAACCAGTTCTGATCAGAGGTGTCTAATCCCTGCTAAATCTCTTTCTCGGCTCGCTCCTGGAAAATTCGGGGCAGACTACCTTTTCTTTTCTAAGGTAAAATTTTGTTGCGATGAAGCACAGAGGTGTCAGAAGAAAAAAGACGGACCCTGAGTCTGTATGCTCTCACCTCTTCGGAGGTGGAATGCTTTGGCAGTAGAGACGTGGTTGAAATTTGAGCAGATTACACATTTGAGCTTGTGCATAAATGTGAAAAGACTGTCCTAATGCTAGATATTTCTCCATCAACATCAACCAGGTGCTGCTGTTGCAAAAATCCCACCTCTGGCTGCTTGCTCTGTGCATGCACAGCGATGCACAGACTTTGTTCTCTCTTCATGTCTGAAATTCATCAACTACTCCCCCCTGTTCCCAGCCCCCCATCCCCTAGGTGAAAAAAAGTGAATCCGTTCAGGCTTTGAATATTGTAAGAAGCCTTGTGTGTGTATTTTTTTTTTTTTTTTTAATCTTCAAATGAATTAAAGACAACCTGACAATGCTGTCATCTGTCTTCAACGTCACATCAAGGCAAGAAATAATGATAACAGAGCAGCAGAAGGACGCCCACTGAAACCTGGAGGATATATATACACATATATATACACACACACATATATGCCTTGAAACAGTTTGAAAGAGAACAAAATTAGATTACCGCTCTTAGGCTATCGCAGTAAGAACGTGTGGGATTTTGCGTGTGTGTGTATAAGTGGTTCATCTTTCCTTCCTTATTTTGTGAAGCGCGTGCTACTCTATCCAAACCACTTCTGTGGGATGGGACAAGAAGACGAGCAGGCACATTCCTCGTTCCCAAACTACCGCGACCAATGGAAACACAAAAATACCTCCCCTCCCCCTCCATCGTTCCAGGTTCACGTTCCAGTTAATAACAAACGTTACTGCGCTCCTGAGGCGCAGCCCAGAGCGGGCACGCTTTACGCGGAGGCCCAGGCGGGCACGTTACGCGCGGCTGCCCGGAGGAAGAGGAGCTGCTCCTGGGAGGAAGAGCGGGGAGCGTGTCCCCGGGAGGCAGAGCGGGTCCNCCCGGCTCCGGGGGCAGCACGGCAGCACCGATGCATTTGCCCGGATAAAAACTGAGAGGCCGGACCAAAAACAAAAAAAAAACAACCCAAAAACAAAAACCGCGGTGGTTGGGTTTGGTTTTTGTTGTTTGTTTTTTTGTTGGCTTTTTTTTTTTAATCACGCTTGTAATCTCATTCGCTCTGAAGGGTAAATAAACTGCAGTTGTATGAAAAACAATTGGTGCTACATTTGTTCATAACAGATGGGATCTTATCACAGTTTAACTGTAATAAATTTTGACTTCTGGAAATTGTAATCTCTACTCCATGGTGGATGTCTCTTTTCTACTGTAATAATAGGGCTACAAACTCTCCAGAGCAAACAGAAAAGTTTCCCGTGCTAGCATTGCTCAAGAGCCAGGGCATGCTGCTGCAGCTTCTTCGCAACTTGGGTTCTTTCAAAGTTTGCATGACAACCCATATGAAAATCAAAAGGGAGCAAAAAGCCTGGCGCATAGGGAGACAAACAGCTGATCTTTCCCGCGCTGGGTAACATTATTTACCAAGGCCAACGATAATAGTCCTTAAAATACATGCAGAAAACCTAAGAACCAGCTCTCTGCGTGGAGAAGCCCTGGCAAATGACAGATCATGCATTGCTTTGCGGAGAGAGAAAATGTGAGAAGAAACCGAGCCCCCGAGGAAGGGGGAACCAAACTTTAGATTAATCCCCCTGCGCTTCAGCTCACAAAATTAAAAAATAAATTTGAATAACCACTGAAAGGATAAAATTATAATAATAAATTGTCCATATTCACTGAGGCTGCAGGACTAATTATTTTCACCATCTCGGCTTCCCATTGCTGTTTATCAAGTCGCGGGATAAATGCTTGTAAATCCATTACATTTCCATAAATCCTTTCACCACTTTCTTTTTGGCCAATGCTTTAGCAACATTAATTGATTTTATTGCACTTTCTGAAGTCACTGCTTATTAAACTCAAGCAACTTCTCTCTGAAAGTGTTGGTTTTTTCCATTGACATACCAAACCCGTGAACAGGAATTACTGAGGCTACTATAGGATCTAGTCCCTTCCTCTCCGCACACCTTCTGTGACCTTGATGGCAAATGTGAACTGCAAATTACAAGTTTCTAATAATCTACGCCATTACAGAAAACAGCCCCTTTATCGCTGGTGAACAATTAGTCTAAATCTGAACACCACCTTTCTCCATTGTTTTTAAAAGGGGGGAAGCATGAAATGCTACTGGGCGATGGAGATCTAACACACTAAGAAACGCTCTGCGAGTCTTTTACATTACTGGGTGGACAGCAGTTAGTTTTAGAAAAGGATTTTCGATGTGTAACTACAAGTCCAGCGCAATTTCTAATGAGTACACAGGCTCCAGGTTTCTCAAGCCCTTCTCCCTTTTTCTTCAATCAGCTTAAGAAAACTTAGCCTTACCAGCCTTAAAATGATAAATTATTTCTCACTTAATACCAGCTGATTTGCAGTTCCTTTACCTGTCACGCTAGCCCCGTGAACATTATTTAAAAGCGTTAAAAGCTAAGGCTGGTGTTTAGAGCGCTCTCGCTCCGTCCCACGCTGCGCCCAGGCACCCTCGGCGGCGAGCCCCCTCCTCTCGCTGCCTCCGCGCAGCCACGGCCATCCCTTCCATCAGCCCTAACGAGGCAGCGTCCCCGCCATCGGCGGGTGCCACGGAGTCACCTCGAGGTACTTCAGTGACGCAAGAGGCTTGTAAAACGCAAAGGGATAATTACTAGAGATCACAGAAGACATGCAGAACTGCCTGTTTTATGTAGGACAGCATAATGCCACTAATTATGAACGTACCCTTCGTATTACAGGTTCAGCGTTTGTACCCTACCCTTGGCTCGCTCAGCCTTTTTTAGTCACATAAGTTGCTACCCACCAAGACGTTTTGCAAGGTGAACGCATCAGTTGTTAGTGATGCGGTCATTTCTTACACTGTGAGGAGGAGGGGTAGGACAGGGAAAGAAAGACGGGGAGCTGCTTCCTGCCTGAGCCTGACCTCCGCAGGCGGCAGGCGAGGAGGGCAGGGCTCAGGGCCAGCCCCCGGGACCTGCTGCGGCACCTCCGCGGTGCCCCCCGTTCGAGACGAGGTACGAGAGAAAGGCCGGAGCAACTCCCTGCCTTCCTCCTGCGTGGGACGCGATGGGGCAGCGCTGCAGCCTGGCGCCCTGCCGG
This sequence comes from Erpornis zantholeuca, assembly GCA_013400515.1. Taxonomy (NCBI): domain Eukaryota; kingdom Metazoa; phylum Chordata; class Aves; order Passeriformes; family Timaliidae; genus Erpornis; species Erpornis zantholeuca. Next base: position 47,924 of record VZTN01018204.1, read on the forward strand.
CACAACCGGGAGAAGGCATTCGGCTTTTTCACGGCAAAGAGACCTGTTTGGAAAAGCCACCTCCGCAGTTCATCCACTGCCACAGCCTTTGAGGGGTCGGTTCAGCTGGGGCTGAGACACACAGGTCAGGTGTGAGGACTCACACTCTGTACAAGGGAAGTGATCCCACTACTACCACCCTTTCAGCCATCGCAAGATCTAAAACTGCAGCTGCAATGTAATGGTTTAGTTCCATTGAAGTTAGTAAGAATCAGCCCAGATTCTCAAGCACACCAATCTATCTTACAGTTGCAGGGAAATGTCTCCCCTCTTGTACAATTCGCAGCCCTTAATCTTCTCTTTGTGGAGATGTATTTTTTTCCTACCAGGAAAGATCAACTACTACCATCATCTGCTGCATTCTTTCTCCATGCTTGAAGTACTTGTCTTCAGGCAAAGGAATATGCATCAATTCCCTGATCTGAGAGACTTCAAACCCACAATCCTCAATTCTTATTAGGGTTCCTAACTCACCTGGCTATTCTAATGTGGGAAAAATCTTCATTCTCTCCTTTGAAGGCATTTCACTTTGCATAAAAGTGCTCTGAGCACTGAGGAGTTAACAAGGCTATGGTTATGGCACTTACCAAAGCCCAGAGCTTGGGTGTCCCAGTCAGTGCTCAGATCTCATCATGTTCCTACCCACTCTCTTTGCCCAAGAAAAAGCTTTAAACATTCAGTACAGAAGAGGTAACTTTTCCAACATGCCCTTTTCACCCTAGATAGTAATTAGAAGAGATGAGTCTCCTGCTCTACTCAAGTGGAATAGGAAAAATTCCAGATCTGTAGCCACTAAGTTATTAGACAAATAGCTAGCTGAATAGGCACCTTTGAGTTACCATTTTTTCAAAGGAAGTAGAAACCACCACGGCATGTTAGGTGACAGCGAGTTTTGCCTGACAAAGCTTTAATAAAACTTAAGGTTTCCCACTGCATGCACTGATTATAGAGGAAAGAGAATCTGGTTCTCGCCGTAGAGTTCCCAGCTGTGCAAGTAAAAATATTTCTTCTCTTTGGCCTGTATTTTTGTTACTTTGTCCCACTCTGTATGGAACCACTGATGACCATCCCCACTAACCTGGTCACCACTGCCTAGATCAGGCTACCACAGAAATTCACTGAGGGAGACCAAAACAAACCCAGTCAAAATCTTACTTGTCCTTAGATATTTTTACAACAGGATTAAGTTAATTTTGTCAACTTCTAAAGAGGAAAATAATTGCCTTATAGCCAGTTTCCATCATGAAATACTTGAGCTATGAGTCTGAGAACATTCATAAGATTTTTTTTCCTACTTCCTCTTCCAATTCCCCTTCTTTTGCAAGATTACAATTTCCTTACATATATATTGCACCAGCAGGCCCAAGGAATGTGTTCCAGATAAAATAGATGAGTAGAAATGAGTGTGGGGTTTTTTGTTTGTTTTGGTTTTAATTACTTTTCTGAGAAGGATCAGCTGCTAGATAGATTTCAGTAGAGGTTTCAAATATTTTAGGAAGAGAGCTGATCACATTTATAATTATGGTCTTTAGGCTGACTTTATGGAGTTAGGGTAAAATGTTATGCTTGATCAAAAGCAGATATCCTACATACATCAATAGGTTTATAAAAAGATTGAGAAAGGAATTTAGGCCAGATGCAGCAACTAATTTTTCTAGTTTAACTGTGTAATTTGGTTGAGAAACAAATGGTTTCGTAGATATATCTACGAAACAGGTACTGACAAATTCTCTGGGAAAACTGGCTACTCATAGTGCCACAGTCTTGTTTTAGAGTTAAATAAACTGGGAGAGTATTATAGCAGGTCTTACCTCCTCAATGAACAGTTAACACTTTTAATACTATTTTAATGTACCCATTTCTAAGGTAACTAAGCAAAAATGGTAGTTTCCTGCATGTAGATACAATTAGAGTAAGCAAAAGTACTGCTTAACTCTACCCCTACTGATAATTAGACCAGTATAGTTTAATCCCTATTAGAGAAGGTACTTGTACATCATTGCAGCTGCATATAAACTAAGTCACAGGTTACGAAAAATGCTAACTCTGTAAGCGAGAAAATATTTATTCTAACTAAAACACTTAAACTTGTATAAACAGTGTTCCACATGGTTAATTGTGTTTGCTGGTTATGGGATTGTGTCAATTTACATTAATACATTTAAGCTATTAAAACTTGTACACACCCTAAGTCCACAATATAATGTGAAATTCTAGTCAGCCTGAAATCAGTGTAAGTTTTCTAGCAATTCTGAGAAAGGCAGGATTTCTCCTGGGACAAAAGAAGCCCTACAGCTTACAAATTCTAATTTCAAACATAAGAACATCTAACACGATTCATGACAATTTGGGAAGGGTCTTGGGAATACCTTGGAGCAAACTATGTGAATTTTGGTTTTCTCTCTGTGGTGAGGAGGTTTAGAGGACAAAATCTGAAGAGGACATGCAAGGTATAACCATGTAAATAGGTAAGAAAGAAAACATTGAACACCTATACAGAGAAGAGCAGGTTTTAGTCACTGTATCACACACACAGTCAACTTGGAACTAATGCCTGTCAAAAAAATAAGAGCATGGGGAGTTTAATCAGCACATCTGTCTGACCAGTCATCTCTCATGTTTTAACTCAATAAATTGTTCCATTTCAGTGATGGGTGAGATGTGTGCATTTTTACTTTTTGCATGCCATTTACAGAAAAAGAATCTTGTCCAGGTCTTTTACCGAGAAGATAATAGAAAAATACTTTTAACTTAACTAAAAAACCCCTTAAATTCCTATCTATTCGTAAGAAAATAAAGGACTGTAAAAGGTTCTACAAGTTTGTTTGGTTGTTTATGCAGAGCGCCTCTGAAAATATCTACATCTGTCCTGATGGCTAATAATCTTGGATGAAGCAAACCAGTAAAAATTATTTATTGCATAGGGAATTTAGATCAGCTTTTGTATGCATAGATACATAGCCTAGTTTACACACTAACTTGAATACTAGAAGTATAATGTAGTGAGTTGTGCATCCCACCTTGAAAACAATTATTGCATAACCATGTAATTTCATCAGCTATTAAATGGTAAACTCATTTGTGCAACATTTTTCCAGGTTTTTTTGTATTGCAGACATTAAAATGAAGACAGGCATATTTCTGTGAAGTCTCTTTTGATGTATTTTGTAATAGTTTCCTTTTATCTGTTCTAAAGCCCACAACATTTTTTTCCCCCCAGAATTAAACTATCCTCTCCACACCCACATCACAAGCTGACCTTAGGAATGCAAGTACATACAATCCTGGAAGTATAATAATCACCATCTTGCTCATTACCTGGGACCTCCAGGGCTGACTCACAAACCTTTACACCTCGAGTTAAATATCCTAGCAAGCAGCTGTAGCATATTCATATCCGCTGCTGGCCAGATGCAGCCGCAGAGAGGGATGCAAAGCACAGTGAACAGTGGGTTACATATGCATACCTACTCAAAAGCAACTTAAAGATTGGCTAGAGACTAATCCATTTTATAGGCTCAGAAATTGATTTTCAGAGAAGCTGAACTACAGGTGCTCAAGTCTGTTAAAAAAAAAAAAGTCAGCCTAACTCTGGTGGTACTATTAGCAGGGTTCACTGCAGCATAGGAAAGCATGGGAAACATTACCTTAGAGTCTGGTATTCCCTAAGTCTGGGCCCATTGTATGCAGCACGAAACATTATTTTCCTGGAGTGGTGACTAAGGGCATTTGGATATAATCAGAAAAATTAGGGACAAAATGGACTGTCAATGTTATCCATAGCAGTAACATTCAGTTATTTTTGGATGCAATGTACAATACACTTAGTCAAATTGTCATCGGAACAGTAAGAGGTGACAATTATATCTATATAATTAGATATAGATATATATATTATATCTATATTATATATAGATATAATATCTAAGACATTATATCTGTATTACTGGTAAGTAGTGAGAATATTGGAAATTAGCCAGTTGTAGAAATCAGCTCTGGACCAATTCAGACCAAGCTGGTGTAAGTTAAACAGTAGAACAAACTAAGTAAGTGGGTCTCTAAACGCTTCAATTTCAGAAAGCCAAACGCTGGTGTAGTTACATCGGCCAGACTATGGAGCTAATAGGTTGAATAGGGAGCAAAGTCTTACTAATACCACACATAAAGAATGTTTAAATAGCCAAGAACCTACATTCCAAACACAGTAAAAAGAAACCCAGAAGAAGGTACTCCAGGCCTAACTGGATGCACTACCATCCCGAGAAATGTTAGATGTGAAAAGACAAACAGAAGGAACGCCCACTTGTGTGTGCTCATGGGTCTCTAACTGAGAAGCATGGGGTGAAGTGAGAACTGCCAAGAGAAGAGCTCTCCTAGGCTTTGCAAAGGATATTAAAATAGATGACAATTTTTATTTTCCCAGTTACATAAATGAAAGAAAGAAACAAACACAGTAAAGATTAAGGATAATACAGGCATGTTCCAACCTCAAACTGATATGTTGTATTCATTTAAATGAGAAGGGCAATACAGATCATGGGGTGAAAGGGAAACAAGCAACTGATAGGAATGACACTAGGGAATAAAAATCAGGTGAGGTGAAAATGAACTCAAAGCTGGTGTAGCCCCAAACTATAGGAGTCTAGTTAATCTCCACTCCAACTCAGAACTCTAGGATTAAAGACCACAACAGCAACAAGGACTTTCTACCAAATGCAAACAAAACAAAACCGACACAAACCAACTAAAGACTATTATAAGAATTGAAATATAATGTCCGGCATTGATATTTTTTCATTTTGTTTCCAGTAATACCCAAAACTTTACAATAGCAAGTTGAAAGCAACAATGCACAGAAATAAAAATATTTAAGAGATAAAGCCTAGGATTATTGGAATTAGGTAACACATTAAATTTCCTCTGATTTAAAAACAAACCTCAAATTTCAGTATTATGTGCTAAAAAAACATAAATGGTATAATTCCTCAATATTAATAGGATGACTGCTAAAATACAATGATTGTGGATCACCCTTGTATGGCAGCTGGTGCAGCTTCTAACAGAGCCAAGGAAAACTAACAGCATTGTGTAAAGGTCTGGGAAGAGCTCACCTGAAACACTGCATTCAATCTAGTCACCTGCATCGGACAGATTGACCAGAATTAGGAGGACTGCTAGGTAGATGAGGGCCATGGAAAGCTTATTTTATTAAATGAGATTAAACAAACTTGATTTATTTAGTCTGTTATAACAGAAGCTAAGAGAGGACAGGATTGCTGTCTAACTTTTAGTTGAAAAGCTGAGAGAAAAAAAAAAAAATTAAAAGAGGATTTTGGCATGAGTCCAAATGGACTTTAGCTGGCCATGAATTTTTTTAAAGTGTATGGTGGTAGCTCATTGTTTTTGACTTTATCCCAAGTCAGTTCCAATGGCAAATGGCTCACCAGCAATGTTGTAAAGCAATCACATTCTGTAACAGCCATCCTCTGGGAATAGTGGGAATAAACCACACAAGTGTTGTTAAGATAGAGTACAACACACTTCAAAAACAAATTATCCAATGTGACGGCTGCAGTGGGGAGGGGAGGACTCAGCAACCCAGCGAGTGCTGTCCTGTTCTAAAGCCTTGCACAATGGAGGAGTTGGTAGATAGGATTAAATCTGCCATGATGAAATAACATTTTTATAATGCAAAGAACTGTATAGTACCAATGACGAGGTAAACAATAGTATAAAGGCTGCCTATTTTTCCTTCTCACACTTAAGAAGCCCTAGCTTGTTATTAACAACAGAAGAAAGCCGCAAAACAACGATGTAGAGACAACCATGTTACATTTAAAAGGGTTACAGAATTCCCTTCTGAAGCAGAAAGCCATTATGACATAACTTACTTTTTCCTGTGGAAAACAAGTTGTTAACAAAACCCATAGAATCTCAAGTCAAACACATAAACTTTTAAATTTTTGAACACAATAAACCTCCCAAAAAGAATTCTTCCTTAAAATGAAATTCCATACTGCAAGATACACAAATAACAAACAACCTAAAGGCTACTCTGATACAAATATTCAAATCCTTTGTTTTAAAGGAAAACAGATCTTTATGAAGAAAGTTTACTTTCAATAGCAAAGGGAATAAAATTTGAACCAACGAAGACTTAAGTCGATTTGTAAAGGCATTTTTCTTTATATGTACTTCGAAAATCTCCAAAAGAAGTTAACGTGATGGCAAACATTGGTCAGAGAGAAAAGAAGCAAGAGACTGACCTGCTCGCAGTGCCGGTGGGTGCTGCTGCTGCTGCTCCAGCGCAGGGCGCTCCCCGCAGGGCCCAGGGAGAGCCGAGGGCCGGGCAGCACCTGCCCCTCACGGCCCTGCTTCCCCCAAGGGCACCATGGCTGCTGCTTCCATCTTCCCCGGCAGCCAAAGGCCGGCTTCGTGCCCCACCGCGCCCCGGCAGCCCTTCCTGCCTGCCCTCGGGCGCGGAGCCCGCTGTGACGAGGATGATCAGCCCCAGGCGAGCAAGCCAAAACGCACAGGTTCTCTCAGTTTGCCCGGTTAGTGTTACTCAGAGCCCCGCACTGCGATGGAGCTGGTGATCGGGCAGATTCCTGCGAGGCAGCTGTAAATTCTGGGAGATGCCTGCAGTGACAGAATCCAGGCTGGGCTTCCTTCGTCCAGTGACCGGGGATGGGGGACATGCACATCCTCGCCTTCTCCAGAAGCTCTGGCTGATGCTTCGCGTGCCTTTGGGCCCTCACTGCTGAGGGGAGGCGCAAGGGAGCCTTCTAGAACCCCCGGGGGCGACAGTGACTCGGGGTTAATGATATTTAAAGAACAAAAACATATCTCAAAAATGAAGAACTCTGTTCACCAGTTCTATTTTGGAAATCTAGAATGATCTCCCCAGTAAGAAAACCAACTGGTCTTGGGCTTCTGATTCTGAAAAATGTTATCACCAAGTTTGTGTAATGCCTGATATCTAGAGTCTGCCGTGACATTAAACAAGGATGCAGACTCCTGCCCATAGTATGTTAACCGTAACAGAACTGATAACAGAACTGATCTCTTCTTTCCAGTCTGCTGTTTCCCCTTTCTTTTCACCAGGGGAAAAGAAACCAAACCTGATCCATCTTCATGGGCTTTTCTTGGACTTGCTTTCTGCTGAGAATACAGCCCGGACGAGTTCATGCCTGAACATGCCTGAACATGCCTGCACAGCCAGCACCATGTAATTTCTGTGGGCTAGAAAGTAGCCATATAGTGACAACTTTTAGGTGCAACTGAATTAACAGCTACATTCATTAAAAATATGCTAATAAGGCCATTCAGCTTGTACTTGAATTGTTAAAACCTGTATTAGAGAGGAATATTAAAGTGGAGCTACAAGAACTACGCAAAGTAGAAAACAAACTAATTTAAGGACATATTAAGAATTCCAACTGACTTTTTACTTCATGAGCAGCAAGGTCCCAGTGGTATACATTCATTAATCTTGTCCTTGCCTTGAAATATATAGCTTGATGTTTTACTTTTCTTAAAAGTAACCAGAGCTAAAATCAGTTACAAAGATAAATGACAGAAATGTAATAGTGGAAGTTCTGGGGCTTGGACATTAATGTTTTATTAAGGCTTTGAGACAGTACTTGTGACAGAATTAGGCAAACACAGGTGACAAACACAAGCATGAAGAAAAGAAAGTCTTTATGGTTAAAAGGTCTACTATGTAGGATTTTTTTACTGAAGTAGAACAAAGATTTATTTCCTTCCCGTTCCCCCTTTGCAAAGAAAAGCAACTCAGTTTTCTTCTCCTGGACTCATATATAAAGTTGATGGAGCACTGTCACACTCAAAAACTCTTCCTTTTGGCAAAAACCCTCTTGCTTTCAACCAAACAAGGGAAGAAAAACTTTTCCTTCTCCCCATAGCATTTAGTAATTTGCTAATGGTATTGAACACAAAATAAGAAGGATATGCAGTTTGTGACACCTCCAAAGGACACAGAAATAGTAGGCTAATAAGGGTGGGAGCTTGTAAGAGCTATGCCTACTCCACAAACAAATGTGACATTTTCAGATCTGTCAGCAGCATTTAGTAACAGAGATACAGATTTTCTGTAAATGCAAGCAGAGAAAGACTGACAATTCATCTACATACAGCGTTGTGGTGATTTGACTGAGGGCTTGACTGCACATGGAATTATTCAAGAATAAAAGCAGCATTCTTACTGAATAACTGTCTCATGCAGACATGTTTGTTCCAGAATACAAACTAGAGTAAGGTAATTATGTATGTGATAAGCTTCTATATGTAGAATAATTTTGTAGGACTGTGACAATTAGGTTCAGATCCTGCCTCAGCCTGAAACAGTTTTCAAATAAAGTAATTTCTTAAACCTGAATTTTGGAAAATTTCTTCATTCAAAATTCTGGGAATCCCTTCCCTTTCTGTTGAAACTAATTTGTCTTAGTTTGACGGAGCACAGTTTTTAAATACATGACATCACTGTAGATTTCCTGTACTTTTCTTACAAATTTCATGTAATCCAGAGTCTTACCTGAGCTCAAGACTCTGAAATCTGGATTTATTTGTTGCTTGAATTCATGTCCTATCATTCTAGGGATATTCTGACTTGTCAGTCTTCCAGTATCAGTTTCACAGTTCCCTAGAGTGAGGATTTCTGGCCCTTCTGTTTACTTATTCCCACACTCCTTCTCTGTATAAGACAGCACACATTCCAGCTGCCTGTGCATCAGCAGTCTCTGGTCAGATGTCTCTATGAAGTGCTAGGAGGATGGAGAATCACACGAGTTCCAATTGCCTTCCTGTGTGAATAGAGCAGAAAGCACCATTTCGGGAGGAACATCCACAACTGTGGTCTGCAAAAGTTTGTATAAGAAATTGCAAATGATATGATAAAATAAATTACTAGTCTTTAGCTTGAAAAAACTAAAAATTTCAGTATCAAATCCTGCATGATAAGGAGACCAAAGCAGTTCTAAAATGTATCTATTTCCTATCTCTGTTAAAAGGACTATGAATGTCCTACCTTCTCCTTCCTCACCTCTCAATCAGCATGGAAGTGCTGTGAAAAGTCTTTAACACTGTGAATTTTAAGACATAAAAGGAATGGTCCAAAGCAGAACTACAGAATCTAAACCAATTGATCTATACATTAGATGGTTTTCTGGAATGCGACTTGCAGAATCATTATGGTGTACCACTATGAAATACCTTAACTTCATGAGGGAAGAAGACATTCTACTTCCTCAGCACTACTCTTCTTAGATCATAACTCCTAGGCCACCAAGTTAAAGTGGTCCCAGATGGCTCCAAATCAATGTTTTTAAAATCAGCTTATTATTTCCAGCTATACTTGAATTGATTACTTAAAGAAATAGAAAATCTAAGAAAATCAAAGCTGGAATTATAATACAAATGTGTATTTATTTCATACACTTCCATTGTATAACTCTGTCTTGCTGCTATACTGCTAAATGTAATTTCAATAGTGCTATCCTTATGGCATAATCTTTACTGTGTCACAGTGGGTTAAATTAAATCTTAAATTAAGAAGAACTTAAATTAAGTTCCTTAGGGTAAGAAAAAACTGGTCTTTCCCTTTTCTGAAGGAAAAATGGAGATAATGTCATTAGTAAAATATAAACACAATTTTAATATTTCTCCACTACTAATTGTTATGGTTTATGGAGAATTTTTTAAAGAGGAAAAAGTCAAGTCATCTGAAGATTCTGTGCAGGCCAAGCATAGCTTGCTCTGTAGAGTCCTCTCCTATAATTAATCTGCTAAGCAGACAGCAGCAATGGAAAATCCTTTTAGAATAGGTGCTGTCCAGCTACAAAATTGCAAAACCTTAGGTACAGGGATTAGCATTATTTTAGGAATGATGGAGGGAACCCTGCATCCAAGGCTTTGCTAATCTGAAAGAGTGTGTCAGGCTTTTAGTCTGATCCTCTTGTGCAATAGTCACATCTGACAGTATTTTGGGTTTAGGTGTCTTAAATCTGCAATAATTACTAGTCTGTCTGGGAGTTTGTAAACTGGCCTGAAACAGCTTTTGGACAAGTGAATGATCAGAGATGAAATAAAGAAATATTAATTTTGTAAAATTATCAACTTTTGGCCTTGCAAGCTGCTTAGTAGTAGAAGGACCTTTTCTGTCTTTCCAAGGATAAAAACCCCTTGTTCTTTCCTTGCTTTGTTGGGGCTTTATACCTTAGGTAGGTCTGAGACAAACACCCAGATTACTGTAGAGGACATGGGGAAACAACAGGGACTTTTCTCCTGGATGACCTATGTCAAGAAATGTCTTAAGACTTGTAATGCAGATTGAACTAGCACCTCTCATTCAGCAAAAAATGGAAAACTGTAAAAGAGAAAGAGAGAAGTGAGGAAACAGGGATGAAATTGAAGCCCTTTTGCTCTCTGATGCTGAGCCAGAGATGACTGAGCAGAATTGATGGCAGCAGGAAGATTACCATACTGCCCCACTAACTCAAGTGGCTGAACCCTGCTCTAACATCTCTGGGTACCTGTGGGCAGCACTTCACACTCACAGCTGTGCAGTCACTGACAGATGAAGAACAAGTCCATGAACTGGAAGATCTATTCCTGCTTCTCAATAACTCCCACACAACCACTCAAGTCTCCACTACCTCTACTAGTAAGACTGTGTTGCTGGTTATTAGTGTTCCTTTATCACATACCTTTTCAATTTTGTCATTTACTACTGGCAGAAGGGATTCTTGTAATGTTTTTCATTACAGTATTTGGTATTTCAATTCGTCTTAATTATTAATAAATTGGTTTAATTCTAAAATATGTTAAGGTGAAAGTTCATGGGGAAAAAGGAAGGGTCATGAAGTTATACCAGAAATCTTACATAATATCCAAACTATTTTATAACGTTAGGATTAAAACCCCAGTAAATAAACAGTGTGCTACAAGAGCACAATACATTCCCTTATTATTCCTTCATACAGGTTACCACTCATTGTAGAGATGGGGCACATAGCCCTGCAAGGATTACACATCCTTTTTTCAGTGGTGGCAGATGCTTTCTCCTTGCCAGGACTGAACATTTTCTTAGTCATAATTTTGACTCTGCATCGAATTTCCAGCTGTACAGATGCAGCACATCAAAATACAAATCACTGTATATTTCAGCATCCTAGCATTATTGGCAGCAACAGTTTTCCCTCAAAAACACTCTTCCATCAAAAACACTTTCTTTTACTGTTCTGCAACTTTGTGCTAAGCTTTGTGCTGTATGCTCTCAGTAGACTTTGTAAAACAGTGGTAAGACACACTGTGATTCAAAGAGTCGCATCTTGTCCTGATAAATTAAAGAGTTGGCCTAAGGACACTGCATCTTCATGTTGAAAGGTGCTCAGTGCCTTTGCAGTCAAATAAGACCTGCATAATAATTAAATAATACATTTTAGATACCACATATACAAGTGCTATTGATTGAGATAATGGACTTAACAAGCTGGCACAGTCTCAGAATTATTATTTCAGATATCTTAAAAACATTCTCTGTTTGTGGATCTACCACATTTATAGCTGCTTCACAAATCACTGCCACATCACCAGTGATTGCCTTCTACAAGCAAAGTGCTTAGTTAAATGCAGAAGTCAAGAAAACCAAATTATGCATAGCAAAAATGTGATTTTATATATCAATAAGAATATACACAAAACTTTTAAAGATAAAATTTACTTCTGAACACATGTTCCATGAACTGAAAACTGGAACAACATTTTTCCATTAAAAATTGTCTTTGAATAAAATTGACACTTGAGGGTAGGTGGTTTTTTTGTTTTGGTTAGCAAAACCAAGGTCAGTTAAGAAATAACCGTATTAAAAAAATCGCTTAAATCTGAAAGATTTTCATACTTACCATAAACTTTAATAATAGTTGCATTCTCTTAGGAGGAACAGCTGGCACATTGATTGTATAGTGTCTGCTTGACTTGGGTTTGCAGTACCTCTATGAGTTCAAGAGAAGAAAATGACTATTCCACTCTGTTCCAGGTTGCACCTAGACTTTGTAGTGAAATGAGCCTGTTAAGGCCAAGTCCCAACTCAGCCATGTGATTTTTAGCTCATAACAGAACTGCTCAGGCTAAAATTCTCTTTTCTGGGTGTATTTGTTTACAGATACATTAAAGGAAAATGAGATGTTTTTGTTAAAGCTCTGTGGCTATTCTAGGAAAATGATTGAGACAGAAATCCTCTGCTCGTGAAACAAGTGTGGTGTTAACAGGAGCTCCCTTTGGTGGATGGGCTTCTTAATGATACTCCCCCCTTCCCACGTCCCCCCAAAAAATCACCAACACTGGAAATCACCTTGTGGCTACCACAGGGTAAAGATGACATCTGGTTCTGACCTGCAGCATTGTTTTTATAAAATAAAAGCTTTTGCACTCCTGTCAGGAAGCAGCAAGGGCAGGTACTCTGACAGAGAAAAGGGAACCAAAGGCAATGTCACCAGGGCAGGGTCCTGGCTGTCCCAGTCAGGAGGCAGGGCAGGACCATAGACAGCAGCTAATATTCAACCAAGAATTCAGACAACTAGATGAGTTTGTGGTGATGAGGCAGACACAAGGTCAAGCTGGCAGTCTATCTGCAGGTCAGGATCACACCCAGTAAGTCCAGCTGGGATCATGACCTCGGTTTGTGGTGACAAAGTGAGGCCAAGGCCCTCAGCCCATGGGTCAGGCTCAGGAACAGTGGGGCCCATGATCATGGTCTTCCCCAGGCAGGGATTGAGGAAGCTCCAGAGCCTGTGGACAGCAGCTGGGGGAGATCACCGGTGAAGTTTTTGAGCTGTGAGGGCCCTGACAACTACAAAGTAGAGTACCAACTCATGTCATGTGAGCCACTTAAAATGCCTTAGAGATGCTAAGAATTTTACCTTGTGAAGTTCGAAGACTTCCTAGAGATAAAACGGTTATCCCAGAATTGTCGTGTTCCTTACAGAAAGTGTTAGAGTTTTATCATTCCTGTATATTATTTAAATCTGCCATAGTGCTTCCATCCAAACCCAAGTTACTTTGCCAGTGAAAGAAGAGTGGAAAATGAAAATCACTGACTTGTAAAGATAGATGTATAATTCTGCATATGCCCAGAACTGAAAAAATCATCCCAGGGGCATCTCTTTACTGAAGTTTCACTGCAACAACAACAACGGGGAAAAAAAAAAAAAGAAAAAAAAAAAAAGGCAGGTTCTTAGCTTTGTCTGAAACGTTTTATTCAGTTCATACAGAACAAGCCTAGTGACTGACATATAGGCACTTATCTGAAGATAACAATTAGTCTTACTGCAGAAGTGTGTGAATTTTATGCTGCTCATAGAGTCTCAATTTGGACTCACTCTAAGGTTATTCACTAGAGGAAAATGATGGTATATAATAGGCTTTCTGCTTGGAGTGAATTTTTAAGGCATTTTTAATATTGGCTTATTTTGTGTAAATAAACAAGAATTGAGAAATCTAAGGCTATGTAGAGGTCAGATTTTGTCACTTAGGGTCTATTCCTAAAAGGCCTCTTCTTGCAAATAGTACCTCATACAGAATGCACAAAAGTGAAAGTTTTAGTCAATTAAGTTTGTTTAAATGGCATTATGGGGGATAAGCCCCAACTGTTTCAGAAAGTGTTATCCTAGCGTTCAGAGACCTTGTACTTAGGCAGTCAGCCAGAATCTATCACCATGGATTCACAACAATCAAGGCCTTGACAAGTTTTATGTCTAAAGAAAACCAGTTAGTCAATTAATGGTTAAAGACTTCAAAACATCTTTTTGTTAGTATGACACTGATTCAAAAGATAAAAGACTAAGGAAATCTTTTCAATAGTTTTCTGTTCTTTTCCCCAAATCTTCTGAGGAGGAGGAATGAGAAAAAAAAAATCCAACCACAAATCCTGCTAGAATGCATAATAGTTAACTAGTAGCCAATCGTTTAGAGTAACATTTCCATTAGCAATTGGTACATTTCCTCTAAAACAGAAAGAAACTTTAAATGGATTTTACGGTTTCAGACTTCAGTCTTTTCTTTAATTGGATGTGGCCATTTAATTTTGAATGAAATAGTTTTTCTTTTATTGCATTCTGATACATGCCAGCTTTGACAGAGAAAGCCAGCAACATAATGCTCATATGGCACATTAAGAGTGGCTTTGCACTTCAGAGACCCTAAATTCTACAAAATTTGTTCATTAAAAGGGCTTGACTACAGCAGTCTCAATAATTGAAGGAGGCACAATCGCTTTTTTGCAAAACCTATTTTTGAACTCTATGAAGGGAGAAATAACAAATTATCTGCCCCAATTTCTCTTCATATTCTTTGTCTAGCTCAATCAAACATAGCTGCACTTACTGCAGGAACTCCTCAATGAAATACTGTGGCCCTGGTAATAAAGAAAATCAGACTGCCTCATCACAGAGATTTTGCTCATCCTGAAATCTAACAAGATATCTTTCAGGAATCTATATTTCCTCAGAAAACATGGTTTTCTAAAGCTACGAAGAACTCCCTGCTCTAAATGCCATTGAGCAGACTCTAAATATTACACTGAGGCTCACAATTGTCATAATGCAAGTATCTGCATACACACTGCCTTGTAGATTTTGTTTGTGACTTTGACCCTTCTCAGCAGCCATTTGGATGCCCTCTAGAACAGCCTCAGATTTAGGATGTGCCAGTTCCTAGGAACCTCTCAAAGAAAATGTGCATCCAGTACATGCCTGCACAACTCTGCTGACATCAGCAAGTTCTTCATGAACATAAATTGTTTGCTGAGGGAAAATCCAGTCCTTTCTCTTAGTGGCCTAAATTTGGGAAATTGTCCCTATTAGGATTAGTGTTCTTACAGAAAAATGCTAACACATCATTGGACTCTGCTTTCACTGAAATTCTGCAATCCAATGAAGTCCTCATTTCAATGATGGCTTCCCAAACACCAGTTTCCTTGGTACCCAGGAGATCCAGCCATGTAGATGATGCTGATTATACAATTTCAATAGTCGAATGCAGTGAGTGCATCTGCAGACCTTGCCCTAGATTTAAGAATATTCTATGTAGAAGTATAATATCCAAAGCCAGAGAAATAATATATTCTCCTATGTGAGTTTCAACACCTGTCTGGAGAATTCTTTGGCCTAAAACTGCCCAGGATCCTTCTACTGTAGACCAAATTTTATTTTTCAAATTATTATTTTCAGGTTAGTTTCCTTCTTTTAACAGTGAACAAACCTGCAGCAAAACCAATTCCCTAGTGGCAAAATACGGCAAAGGTTTTCCTCTCTTCCACTCAGAGAATCAACTTCTGTTCTTTAATTGCATCCATCTGAATAATTTTAAACCCATCTTTTACTTTTTTTCCTGTCCAAGTTCAATAATTATTATATTTGAAGGCATCTGCAGAGAAGATTGATGAATCATCTTCCAGCAGCCATCAACTTTCAGAATGTATAAATTGTTTATTCAAGGTTCAGTCACAGAGATCAAATAGTCTCTTCACTCATATCACAGTAGTGGCTTTATCAGTAAGGTAGACATATATGTCCCACAGTTTCCACCATTTTCAGAAAAACAACCTCAAACCACTAACCAGGATTCGTTATTTTTATTTAAATAGATTCCCCAAACATCACAGAGTCTAAGGAATGGTAAATGGCAGACTGGGGACAGCATGTATGAGAATTAAGAAATTACATGTCCTTAGTGCTTTTTCCCATATTAAAATAAACAGCAGTTACTGAAGTTCAAGGCACTCACTTCAGCTCTGCAGGTTAAAGGTGTCTTTCTCCACAAAACTACTATCAACCTGGCTGATAGCCTCTCCGCCTCATAGCACTAGCAAGGGATTTCTTCTGTGCATAAATTACACTAAATTAACCATCCCTGGCAGGTTGGTGGTAAAATTACATATTTTTAGTGAAGACAGCAGCTGGGATTTTCAAGGGCATTTTTCTTTTTTGTTTCAACAGAAATAGCAGTGAAAGAATGTCCACCCTGAAAAATTCTCCCCTTGCATTTTCATTTGGCTAGAAACCAAATTGCTTTTAAAAGGTACAGCTCATCAAGAGAGGGAGCCTTTGTTTTGTTTAATTTCAAAGTCATAAAATATAAAACTGTGAAACTACAGTAAAAACATTTCAACCAACTTAAGTAGGGATGCAATATATTACCAAATTTTTCCTGAAGCAATGAAGATTCAAAGCACGGTTTCCTCTTTTTGCCTTTTCTTTTTGTCACAGCAATTAAATTATTCTTTTGTGAAAAAAACTTATGCATCCCTCTATTTTCAAGGATATGTTTTCATTAACTCAGGTCTAGAGCTATTTAGAAAACAGAAGAAAGTATTTATCACTGTTTTAATTTGATTAGTTGAAATGTTGCTGGGAAAATCAACTTTTCAACATGTGAAACATTTTCATTAATTTTACAAATGTCAGCAGGGACTGGTTCTGCTAAAAGTCAGGGGTGGAAGATCTATGCCCAGCAGCCACAATATATTGGAAAACGAAATCAACTCAGTAAATCTGTCCCCAAACAGAACCAGATAGAAATGAGTTGCAACCATTAGAGTTGTTCCCTCTTTCCAAATCCAAAGCATGAACTCTCCTGAAGTGTCCCCTTTCCAGAATGCTTCACGCATCAACCATTGAAAACAAGGAAGCAAATGAGAAAAAAAGCCTGGCTTTTCAAAATGTCTAACACTGGCTAACCAGAAAAGCTGAGCCATGAATTATTTGTAGGAAATTTTGACTGTGGCCATTGCTGCAACACATTAGGAAAACTTTGGGAACGCTAGGCCTGTATATAGGTGTATATATGTGTACATATACGTGAGTACAGTTCCTCTTGGGGTTCCCACTTCTTCATCTGCCAGCTGAAATACTTTGAGGTGAGAGGGGAGTTTTGCTAAGAGAAAAATGTTCAAAAATCTCCTATAAAGTTCACAGTCACATTTGACCATATTATAACCCAGCACAAGTCACATGTAAATGAACTGGAGAGGTTTCCATGAAATCCACTGAGAACCAACTTGGAGGGATTTAAAATAAAAGGGGAAATAAAAGAAACTAAAAGAAATTCCATTCTATTACAATAAAATACCCAATTTAAGCTAATTATTTAAGCATGCTCTTCAAAAGAAATATAAAATCTTTCATTAAAATTGAGCACACAAACCAAGACTTAATCAACTTAGTTATCAAATTCAGCTAGTGGTAAGCCACAAGCTCTGAAAGGCCCCATTTGACTGACAAATGCAACATTTTTTAAATTTGGACAATAAAAATAGCAATATCATTTAATGTGAAATGTGAAAAAACATTGCAACAGTCACCCTTGCTCCCAAGCTGAGAGTTTGGCCCTGGTCCTCCTCTCACTGAGTCTGTGAGCATGGTCTCCCCAGTACATCTGATTTACATGGTGTGAGTGTGCCTTTTTGTATATAAAATCTTAGCACACGGCAATCTCTGATGCCTGATTGCCACCCCTCCTCTCTCCTTCTTTCCTTTATAACTGGGTTTATAATGAAAACGTTGACACAGCCTTAACTATGGCAACATTAGCATTTGCCATTATAATTAACAGATTCTTTTTTTTGCTTTGTGATTTATATGCATATATTCTTCCCAGTGCAGCAATTACAGATGGTATAGATTGTAACATACACTATCCCTGAACAACAAACACATTCTTTTTGGAGTATGTCTCTGATAAATTTTATTTAAATATAAAAGGTAATAGGCAGAAAATGTAGTTTGCTTACAAGTTTCCTTTATGGTTGTTTGACTGTCACTTTTCTGCAGATTTATGATAATCATTCTTGCAACAAAAACGTTTACTTCACTGTCTAAATAATAAGGTAATTTGTTACAGCTAATTACTCAAGTGCTTCCTTAATCTCAATTAAAAGATTCAGGCTGATTTTCTACATTTCTTCAGCAGTATGTTCCAGAATATCTTGTTAATGTATTCCCAATCACATATTTGTTAAGGAATGCATGGTCCATGCAAAACTGAAATGCTAAAATACATAGCTGCAATCTTAAACAATGATTTATTGTGACATGGGATGTGGGACATTTCCACAGCTTTTGTGATTGCAGTAATGAAGCTGTAAACCAAATAGCATGAAATGAAGCAAGGCCTTACAATTTAATCAGCTCGTAAACAGATCTACTGCATCAAGCAAATGACATTATTATCCATCCGAAGTAAATCATGCTAATCTCAGGAGATAAAATCAACATCATTAATGGTCACATGTCATATTCATCAACACTAAACCATCCCTTTTGACAGATTAATCCTAACTACAGCTCCCACGATGTATGGTAATAGGGCTTGTAGCATACATTTCATTCAGCAGTAAGGCTAACCAGCACTCTTAGTCTGCTATTACAAATATTTTTTTTATTGATTTACATATTTTAAAATGCATTTAAGGTGAGGTACCATTAAAAATCCTGTCACTATCACATATTTCTTCCTCACATTCTCAGCCTATATTAATAGAAACTAGAAACTAAACACTGTATGCCATATAAATACTTTCTTTAACACACTGTTAGTGGTAATTAAAGGGTTCTGCCTGTGTTTTTCATTCAGCAATGAAAGTATTCACCCTTTTTAATAGGGTTTAAAGAACTATTGATACTATTATTCTAATATCTCATTTGCAGCGTACCAGAGCAGAGTGGTCATGGATCAGGGCTCAGTCAAGCCAAGTAGGATCCCGAAGAGTTTATTATCTATTATCCCATCATTAATACAGCATCAAAACCCAAAGATGCATTTATGATATTCACTCTTCATTGCCGTTTACTGTGTCCTGCAGACTGGTTGTGTATTTCTGCTCTGACTCCAGCTCCTGCGTACTGCCTATTTGTTCCAAACACAAAATATATTTATTTATCATGGAACTGACCCTGTATGAATGCTTTTGAAAAGTGTCCACTATTCAAAGTGTCACTTTCCTTGAACAGGCACTGAATTATATTGACAGGCACATTATCAAGGGCTGCTGACTGACAGAATGAATGACTGCGGCTCCATGCCGCATTGCCAGTCATTGACTGAGTGGGTGCAAAAATTATCTCCAACCTTTGGAGATCTAAAGGATTCTGAACTATGGCTAGAAAAGAAGATATATGCAAGTGATTTACTTGCACAGCATTTATCAACTTAGTACAAACATCTCAACTATTGCCTAAACTACTTCACTAAGGTAGTAATTCATTAATGGTTTATTCTCTTTCCTGAAACTATTTTTTTAACATCCCTTTTATGCAATTATTAATGTCACGTTATTTAATATGTGTTTATGTTTCACCAGGGAAATGGTTGTGGTAATAATTTTAAAAGCAACCACTGCCCCCTGCATCTGTTTTTAGGCCAGTGTGGGTTAAGATGCATCTTAGTATGATTATAAGGGCAAGGCAAAAACAATATTAGAGACTGCCTGTGGCTGACGTGCAGCAATCAGTAAGTCTGGTTAAGAGAGAAGGCAGAATGCTTCCTGGACTGTGCTGGGCTTTTAGGAAAACACTAAACTAACCATAAAAGCATTTCATTTACTTGCCAAAATAATTTGTTCACCAGACGTATTTTTGATTGACATAATGGCAGCTTGAAGAAGTAGACCAAAAAATTCTCTCTTATCTATTGACTAGAAATAAAAGGGTAATAAAATGTTTCAATAAGTGCATTAATTTCAAAACCTCGAAGCACTAATGTCAAATTTACTGGAATCCACTGACCTTTAAACTGCATTTAAAGATTTTATGACTTAGATTGTCACATTACTTACTAAGAATCCTTAAGAAACTTCTTTCCATCTACGGTGTGTTTTTAATGTTGAGGTTGTGAAGACCTTCCCTTTTCTGCCACTGTCATTTTTACTCTCACTGCTCCCATACTTGAAGCCCTACAAAAATAGTTAACCTTTGACAAGCTGCAGATATGTGTGATGCTTATCAGTGATCATGGTTAGAGGACTAAAAGAATCTCTGATGAGGAGNACCTCCCAGACATGTCTGCTCTTCAAAGGTTTACTACTGAAGCCAAGATGAAAGCCAAGATGAAAGCCATCTGTATAATAAGGGGTATGGTTTAGCTAAGTAAAAGAAAGAAACCTGTTTCTCAAGCAGTACAAGAAAAACTGGCAACAGAATTTTCTGGTGGTAGAAGTGCCTGTAGAGCAGAAGTTTTGCCAGCACAGCAGTGGAATGAATGTAGAATAAAAAGTCCTGATAGACCTGTGAGACCAAAATTTTCCTGTATAGACCAAGTCCTATGAAGAAATGTTGCA
>VZTN01018205.1:0-23773 GCA_013400515.1 Erpornis zantholeuca
GCTTATAAATATTGTTTCTCATGCAAAATTGAACCTAACTTGTAATTATGGCTTAGGCCTTATACCCTTTCAAATGTCTTCAGAACTTTGGGGTGGTGCCTTCCAATATTTACAAATATCAAACTTTTGCATTTGTCAGATACTGCATACCAGAATTAAATTCATTAGTTTTAGTAACTGATTTTGTGAACGTTCATTTCTATATAAGATCCAGAAGATGTTAAGCCTCTGCTGCAGCAAAGAGAGAGATCATTAATAGTTCTAGAATAACAAAGGAATGCTTTCAAAAAATTAATGCATTTCACGCTGAACTCTTGTAATAGAATAAATTTTAACACAAAGTTTATTAGAAAGCAAGTAGAAATA
This sequence comes from Erpornis zantholeuca, assembly GCA_013400515.1. Lineage (NCBI taxonomy): Eukaryota > Metazoa > Chordata > Aves > Passeriformes > Timaliidae > Erpornis > Erpornis zantholeuca. The sequence continues at coordinate 367 of VZTN01018205.1, forward strand.
AATAATTATACACCAGCTTTAACCGTTAATAGTTAGTTGCCTCCTGAATGGTACAGCTGATATTTTTTTAAATAGCTGGGATTCCTGATCCTCTCTGAAATATCTTCTGAGATGAACCAAGTGAAATACAGGCAATATCCAAAAATACCCTCACTGTTTTACAGCTTTTCCAAGTCTATTTTTTTATCAGGTTGTACCACTTCTTATGTCTGTGCAACTGGGTGAATCTTTGATACTGCGTGTCTTGCCAAAGTGTATGTTTTCAGCTGGACATTTAATGCTCCATCCTGTATCATGAACATAACAGAATTGCCCTTTATTTTGGAGCTAGATATGTGGAGCTGAACTCTCAGTGAAGCAGGATGTTAGCTTTAAAACTTTGGGCAGGTGTACTGGAAGCAGCATAGGCAGAAAGATTCTGGCTGTATTTTTGTCTGGTGCTTCAAAGAAAAATAGATTTTTTTTTCTTGTCAAGTTTAGTATCTGTAGAATTGTAATGTAAATGTTTAAATATCGAGATTACATAAAATAAAAACTTGAAAATTACATCTAAATTAATTAGGTCTCAAACTTCTCTTGTAGGTGCTTAGTTTAGTATGTTACTGGGGACTTTCACAAAACATGGTATCTGCCCTTGGGATGTGGATCAGCCTAGTGACTTAGAGCAGTCAGTGTCAGGCATATATTGCTCTTTGTGTTTTATAATAGAATGTTAGAAATGTTCTGCTAAAAATATGTACTCTTTACTGTGGTGGTTGTAGAAAAGCTGAGTTTTGAGAAAATTTGAGTAGGTCCTACCTGAACAACACACTTTCATGTATCTGTGAATGTATTATTTGTCCTGTTATAGCTTGATCACTCTGGTTGGGAAAACAGGTCTGGCTAGAACTGATTGGCTGAAATTTGGGCTGAAATTCATAAATCATTTTAGTATTTTAGTTGGTTTAGAATTTAAATGCTGTACTATTTTAACAGACATGTTTGATATATTGAGTTGGTCAGCAACTGAACACCTGCACTATGGCAAAGATTTCTAGAAAGAAACTGAAGCTTTTGCCATTGCTTTGGAATCTCTACAGTAATATTACTTTGTACTAGATGATATTTTTTGTATTATGATGTCTTAACAATTTATTTGCTTCAGTAATTTGAGAAGAAAATAAGAAAAAAAAATGAGTTGCAAAAGCTGCTGTGTTTATTAAAAGGACTTTTAGAGGCTTACTTTAGTCAGACTGGATTTGTTGTTGGCCAGGAGAAGGGATGCTCACAACTTGATCAATATAACAATATTCCTTAAATCTCTATAAAATAGAGATTTTTTTATAAACTATTTTAAAGTTGCTAGTATATATATTGCTGAAAAATTAACATACGTCTATATCTGTATAGGGAAGGGAGATTATAACTTTCATTTGTTTCTAGAAGATAAACAAAGAAATGAAGCTTACAAAATCTCCCATCTTAAATTTTCAGATAGCTGTGGCACAGAAGCTCTTGATCTGTGGGCTTTCCTTACTCTTCCACATGACTATTACAAAAACTTTGCCTGTGGAATACAACATTGATGATAACTTCAGAGCTACAGCATCATGGCCTGTAAGGTTTTTCTACCTATATGTGTCTCTTATGGCTGCCAGACCCAAGTATTATTTTGCATGGACTTTAGGTAAGTATGTGTTTAAAAATATAATATTAACAGAAAGAGCATGTATTGAGACTCATCTGAGATGTGCACACTTAAGTGTGTATTAAAAAGTGGCAGTGCCCTCTTGAGGCCTTAGGAAAACCTGATTGCATTTAAGCATTTTGAGGTATTAAGTAGATTGAATAGTGTCTCTCTTTTTAAGAAACAAAAGCTACCAGAAATGTGAGCACAGTGTTGGGACAGTGTTGAAAATGAGATCATACTCTCCTTTACAGGTCTGAATGAAACATAAGGAGTTTGGGAGAGTGATAGTGTTTCAATGAACAATAACTTTTTTTAAAAAATAGCACTAAATCTGGTCTGATGTTAAATCCTTCTTTTTGTTTGTGATTTTTTAAAATTTATTTTGATGCCTTTATTTTTGGCATATCTTCAAAGTTAATTTTAACCTCTTTCTGTGGTAGCTATCAGTAATTTGCTTGATGTTATTCAATCATGATGGAAAATTAATACATTGAAATGCAGATGCATGATACTGTTGTTAATAGTATGTGTCAGTTTTAGAATTTGATGGGTTGACATGTCAGTTTTAGTCTGAATGAAGTTTGAATGACTGGTGGGACAACATGCATAGTAACTTATTTAGGATACTTGAGTAGGTTATATAGTTTAAAGAATATTTTGCATTTCCCTTCATGTTACTTGTAAAAAAACAACACATCCAACAGAAAGATGCTTTGTTTAAGTAAGCTGACATCTTGGAAGTGGCTCACACAACAGATTTCATCAGCTTCCTCCTCCTCTCCAGTTTTACATATTTGTCTCATAATTCTTTAGAGAGAGAATCTGTGGGAACAATGCAATAAAGAAAGCTTTAGTGTAGCAGAGCAGCATGACTCATTTACAGCTGCTGGTTTCATTCCTGGTCAATGAATAAAATGCTTTCAGCTTGTCTGGATATAGTAATTCTGGGGCTTGTTGTGGAAAGAAATACTTTTGTATACTGTGCTCTTATAACACCCATATCATCATCTGTAAATAGTAGTAGTCATCTGAAAAGTGAATAATTTTAGTTGGGTTCTTTTTTGCCTTTAAACTTCAGTTGGATTCCTCCTTGTGCCCTTGCTAGCAGTGTAGAGCTAGCATTCCTTTGGTAAATACCAAAGAAGATATGCCAACTCTGTACTTCTAGTTTGTTAGATAGCTTTTTTTTTGTCATCTTCCTTCCACTTTGTCTCATCTAAACTTATGTGGTAAGAGCAGAATGTGAGGGCCTTTAAACGTTTTACTGGATGTTACACCTTTGAGTTGTGCATTACTATTCCTTACACTTTAAAAAAATGTGTTAGTGAAATGAATTACCTAAAATGGATACTAAAATGCTAGTTAATAAAATGAGTACTAACTCTAGTTGTAGTCTTTGCATTCTAGCTTGCAAAAGATTATGGAGTTTGTGTCTCCAGCTGTTTCTAATTGAGCATAAAACTATTGCCCAGTGTTTGAAGTTGACATAATGACATCAGATGTAAGGCAGCAAATTTTGCTGCTTTCAAATATGTTTTTTTAAAAAAATTCACACAGAAGTAAAAATACTATGAATTACAAACCACCTCACTGCCTTGTATAAGCCATCCTAATTTGAAAAGTACAGTTGAGGAAATTATAGAATATTACTGTTTTCTTCTGTTAGGTTTGCGCTGCTCTCTGTGAGGTGCTGTGAATGTGCACCTGCTTGGAGGGAATCACACAATTTAATCTTTATGTTTTAAGCATCACTGTTGCTGCATAACAAATACCAAAGATGTGCATCTGAGTATTGAGCTGCTGTCTCAGATCATTACAACCAGCTACTGTTTTGTAGTCTTGAAGCATCTTACTGAGTTTGTTTTTCTGTCTGATTGCTCAAGCAAGTCTAAGTAGATGGTGTGGAAGACAGGGAACATCTGTACTATGAGGTTGCTACTGCTACCTCTCATTCTTAAGCTTTTGTACAAGTTTTTGAATTGGAAGCCAGTGTTGCATGGATTGTTTTCTGTTTGTTCAAGTGATCCTCAGCATTTAAAGGGAAAAATAAATGTGGTCTTTAAAATGTGATAAATGTTTTGAACAAACTACATGATGCACCATTTGTAATGCAGACAGTTAATAATTAATTTGTTTCTTTTTGTCTCATTGCAGCAGATGCAATTAATAATGCAGCAGGGTTTGGTTTTAGAGGCTATGATAAAAATGGAGTTACACGTTGGGATCTAATATCAAATCTGAGAATCCAGCAAATAGAGGTTTGTTTCTGGCTCTTTCAATAAAACCCCACATGTCCATGTAGGTAGTTGCTCTTAATTTCAGTAACTTTTCCTATGCATTTATTCCTTAAGATAGTGAATATGTTCTAAGTTAGAAATTATGTGTTCACACCTTTAGAAAAGGGTGGAAAATAGCCTGTTTTGAACATGTTCTACTTGTCAATTGACTCCCAAAATATTTTGTGGTTTTAAGTAGTTGAGTAAATAACTTATTCAACTCATCACAGAGTTGGGGGGGAGGATTTATAATTTATACACAAGAATTTTGTAACACATTGTGACACTCTGCAGTTATGGAAATAATTAGTTTCTTTTACTTTACAGTTTTCCACGAGTTTCAAAATGTTTCTTGATAACTGGAATATCCAAACAGCTCTTTGGCTCAAAAGGTATTTATGTCCTAAAGGAAAGCTTTTCTCCACTGAAGTTTCTTAGATAAATATTTATTTGAAGTTGGTATAACATTTAAAGCCAATCCCCACAAAACATCACTTGTTTGCAACTGCATGGGACATTCTTCTTGTAATACTTGAATTAAGGCCTCTGAGTTTAGGACTTCTCTCTTAGTGTAAATTATCAGGTTATGATAGAAACTGTTTTTCTTCACGGGCCATAGGGAATCTAAAACTCTTAAATCTGCAGAAGTGTCTTTTTTCCCTCTCTTAGCATTCAACCAGGGCATGTTGCTGAGAGCAGCAGGCAACATGTACATCTTGGCCTGTGAAAGCTCTGCATTATTTTTAGCCACAGAGTGATAGAGGAGCTTCCATACGTTCTGTGAGAGAACTTTCTGTGCTCCTTCCATTATGAGTGCCTGAGTGTCTGTCTGTTGACAGACATCAAACCCTACAATGTGCTGTCAGCAAAAATTGCAAGTGAATCTCTCTCAGGTGCACTCCTTTTCCTTGCTTGGGGAGCAGTTACAGTGCCCTGTGAACTACATCATTCTGCTGCTTTGTAGTAAGGAGGAGGTAGAAGTGTTCCTGGGTAGCATGTGGGTGTTGTTTCCCTTCTTCCAGTCAGCCTGTTGAGTTCATCTCCTATCCATGGTGCAATTTTAGCTGAGACCCTATCTTGGGATCACTTAGAGGACTTTACCACTTATTCTAGGATAGCTGGCAACAGGATGTTTCTTCCATCAAATGTCTTCATAGTCTTTCTTCCATAATTTCATCCCTAAATATTTTGTTCACCCAGTTTAAAAAAGAAATTTAATTTTATGTGATTATTGTGGTTGGCTCAATAGTCAGTGGAATCTATTGCTGGGACACTCAAGAAAAATTTGTTTGCAGGTATTGAAATGTAGCATTTCAAAAAGCAAATATGTTATTTAACTATTTTAATTTAGTTAGAGAACAGAAGTTTAACACTCTTAAAACATAATAGGAAAAGGTTGTATTTCAACAAGCTTTCAAATCTCCTAAACTGAATGGTTCTAAACAAAAATTATTAATGAAGAAGCACAATATTTCTGCTGATAATTGAAAGAAAAAAATGCAAATCAGTTGCTCAGGGTGACAATACAAGAAGATGTGAAGAAAAATTAAAGCGTCTCCTATAATAACTATTTTTTAAAACAATAGTAGAAGAACCCTTGAGGATAGTCTAAATTGATTCTGTCAAAGTGAAAGGGTGTGGAAAGGTGGATGTTTGGTGCAAGTTTTGTTGCAAGTAAAAGATTGTTTTAATTGATTATATATGAGCTCCATAAAGAGTGGTAGAGAATATATTTTTTTATATTTTTATTACTTTTTTATTTTATAATAAATTGTCTATATAATATATAATAGTATATATTATATTAATATTATATGTTATATGAATACATTAAATGATAATATCTTTTTATGAATTTTTTATATTTTATCATTTGGTTAGTTGCAATGCTGCAGCAGTTTGTATAGAGGATTTGCTTATGGATTACTTTAAACGTCCACTTTTAATACCTCATTTTTTTACCATTTATAGAAATACCTAAAACTTTAGCCATTTATATTGCATGAAATGCCAGACATTGGCATTTGTTCTGTTCTTTTCTGATACTCTCTAAAGAGAAACTGAGCCATCAGTTAAACCCTGATTGTGTGTAAAAACAAACTTTTAAAAAACACAGTTAATGGAGCTACAGATCAAAGAGGTTTAGTAAATATTTAATGTAGATCATAATATAAAGCAATTCAAAGGCATTATTGTTGCAAGCATGTAAGTTAAAATAGATATTTACATAGTTCCATATATCAACAAAGTGTATCATTATAACATTTTCTGACTAGGAAAGCTGTTATGTTCCCCCTCAGCCTGTTCTTTCTCTTTACCAAAGAAACTGTCCATTCCCATTTGTCTTTGATCAAAACTTGTGGTTCTTGTTGCTCAGTTCTGAATATTTCCAAACTTTGTCTTCTTAGAGTGGATGTAGTACTTCTGCTAAGACCTTCTTTCCCTGGCTTTTTAGAGGCAGAATTGATTACTATGAGTGGATTAGTGATCATTATTTTCTTTGGGTAATACTGTGATGTTTTAGAAAGGGTGTTATATCTGTCAGTTTTTTGCAGCAGCAATCTGCTGTTGATTTATGCTTAGCTGATACTCAGTGTTTCATACTGTTGATCCATATTCATACTCAGCTACACTTTTTCAGTAATGTTACAGGAATGGTACTGGTTTGTGTCTTCCACTTTTCTTATTAGATGTTCTATGCTTTGGACTTCATTTTGTTGATTTCAGAACATCTTTCAAGTCTGCCAAGATAATTTTGGATTCTAGTGCTCTCTACTAAGAAAACAATGCCAATCTCGTCCATCCCACTTTCCACCTCAAAAAAGGAAGGGAAGACAAGGTGGAAAAATATACTTCTCAGTCTACCGCCTAAGTTAGTAAAGAAATTATAGAACCAGACCAAAGACAGTACCTTGTTGAACAGTTGATGCATCTTCCCACTTCTAGAGCATTATGGATAAGATAACCTGAACCACCTATATTTGAAGAGATTTTCTCAACCTGTTGTGATGACCATATTTCCTTGGTTTGTTTTTAGGAACGTCAAATGAAGCATTTGAACACGATTTATTATTGCCAAATCCATGGAAGCGTTTACTTTTTATCCTTTGAAATTGAAGTCTGATGATTTTTTTTGTACTGTCTCTTACCTCACTTGCCTTGATACAGCTGAAATTTGGTTAGTTAATTTAGTGAGTTTTATTCTCTCCTGAATGCTTTTCAGGTGACAATTACAGTACTTTAAATCAAATAAAGATTGAAGACATGTATCACTTTATTAATGAGATGTAATTAATCACCAGTCATATACATTTAGAATTAATAGCAGTACTAGAACACATAGCATTTAGTATGTGTTTAGTGCTCTGGTGTAATAAACATTTCTAAACACTCTTCTGTAACTAATCCCAAGCAGTTTATAAAGCAGACATGTATGTACACAATTACATGGAAACTGCACCTCCTCTCCCAAGGATGTGTGGGATGCAAAACCCTGCTTGCATGCAGTGCCTCTGGGAGATGTGGGTGCTCCAGCTTGGTGTGAACCCACTGATTTCACATGCCCCCTAGAACAGGCTGGCACAAATCCATGTGCCAGCAGCTGACAGGGATGGGACACTGCTCCCTGGCATGATGCACTGCACTGACAGTCCCCTCTCTGGATGCAGCTACTCTGTGTCTATTGGGGATGCTTTCTTTTGGCCAAGACAGAGGTCATGGTGTTGGTGGAGTGACTGCTGGCAATGTCAAACCAGGTTTTGATGAAAAGTATTTTGCTCCAAGATGTCTCCCTGACTCATTCCAATTTTTCCTAATGCTTTACTGCTCCTGAGGCTGACAGATTCTTTGTCAAAAATGTGTCTGTTTACTGTTCAGCCCGGCCAGTGTTGCTTTCCTGTTTAAGGTGATCTGTTTGGGAAAATGTTCTTAGATAGTCTTGAGTATTACACCAGCCCCATGTTCTTGTTCCCATGGTCACTGTGAGTGAAGCCCTTTAGCAAGAGGAGGGAGTTGTGCACATAACCCACTGAAGACCTCATAAGATAAAACTTACCACATCTATTTGACTGGATCAAACTAAATTAGCAAATTACACTTTTAATCTTCCCCTATTCAGATCCTGTCTTTTTACCTTCTGTTCTTCAACATTTGACTGCATCAGTAGGTTTCAGTAATCTTTCCTTTATGTGGAAGTTGCAGTAAAGTAGTTAGATTTGTAGTGGATGTTGTTGCTCTCTGTATCATTAGCTTGTCATCTTTGAATAACAGATGTGCATTCTCTTCTTTCTCTGTTACTTGCCATGTGGTTATAAAACCTTTTTACATATTGATGTCTATAGCCTTTTAAGTTAAAACTCATTTTTGTATGCTAGCTGTAGATTTGTGCTCATGCATGCTTGTGCTGTTTATTTTTGCTTTGTTAGTTTGTATCTGTTTCCATATTTCCTATTGCTTTTTGGTTTTCAGATCATTAAAGACATTAAAGAACTCTTGATGAAGCCATATCAGGACCTTACCATGTTTCCTATCATTCTTCCACATCATGATGGTTTGTCATTGTGTCATATAATGTTGTCTTCTAGAAACCACCTTTCTTGGATTCCTTTTTCCCTTCTTCCTTCTAGAATTCCTTACTATAGGACCTTGCCTAGTAATTCAGAGTTTCAAGTTTCAAATAACACAGAGTTCAACATTCTCCTTATTTGATACTCTCTCAGCACTAGGGTATTTATTACAATTTCATCATCATGCTCACCTAACTGTGTCACACAGGCACATTTTCAACTGTAGTTTCTTTATTATTCAAAATTGAAGGTAGTTGTTAGTTTTCCCCTGCTCCTATAAGCTGCTCTTATTTTATGGAAAACACATACCTGACTCATTGCAAGAGTCTGAGGGTGGTTTCTGCCTTCCAGTGCAGCTTTTCAAACACATTCTTGGATGGCTCAAGATCCCTTATTAATGTTAACACCCATCTTTGGATACTTGTGTATCACTTCATTAAAAATAGGGACCGTGTGTGATGGCACTGAGCACAGTTTAGCACTGAGGGTTGGAATTGGGATCCATGAATAGCTTTAAGCATTTTCTATAAGACATAATATAGTGACAAGATTATTAAATAATAGAAAACTGCAACTGTATTGAAACTTATGTGTTGGAGATGAAACTGGTAAAAATATAAATGATAGCTGGGAAGATTGTGGGTGATTTGCTTTGCACTACTTATCTTGAATTGTTTTTGACTTGCTAGAGTCTGCTATGAGCGAGCCACCTTCAGCCCAACAATCCAAACCTTCATCCTTTCTGCCATCTGGCATGGGGTCTACCCAGGATATTATTTAACATTTTTAACAGGAGTACTAATGACACTAGCAGCACGAGCTGTAAGTACCAACCAAGTATCTTCTTAAATAATAAGTTTTGTAAAAGCAAATTGATCATGTTCTATAGTCCAAATATGCCCTTTACTGTTGATTCACAATCTGTTTGATGTGCTGTCTAGTTATGAGAGCAATGGGAATGATTAATTAAAAGGAGGGCTTGATTGGTGGAAACAAACAAGACTGTACACAGCCTGTAACATCTTTGTAGCATTATCTTTTGTGGGAGCTCTTCCTCTGTATTAACTGACGGTGTGTTACTGTGGCATGCTGAATTGCTTGATGTTATCTAAAATAATTTTGAAAAAATCAGTGACAATGAGTAGCTTAAAATTTGGGTGTCAATGCTATATATTTCTAGAGTCTGCCTCATCCATAATTTCTATCCAGTACTACTGTAAGGATGGTACATCTCATGTTCCCCCTCAAGCAGCACATAAAAGTCTCTAGTGCAGTTACTATTTCAAGTTGGCCAGCCAGTAGTGCAGTCACGTTAACAAGCTTTTGCAGTTGCTATTCAGAACCATATGGAAGCAGCAACTCTGCCAAGAAATCTCTCACAGTTCTGCCTTAGAAAGCTGTGTAACAACACAGACAGGTTTATCAGTCACTCAGTGGAAAAGAGGAACAAATTACACATCATCAGAGCAGCATAACAGAGGACTTTTTTTGTTGAAAGAAGCAGGAGAGTGAGAAATGTAGCAGACTGCTCTATGGTTGCTATAATAGCTAGGGAAAGGTGGTACTTCAGATTTAGGTTGTTACTACATCAATAAAACAGATGCTTCTCTTTCTTTGCAAGATATGGTTATAGTCCTTGTTTGGCAGAGCCAACTCCTTTCTTTACAATAGATACAGCTTTCTTCTCCTTCCAGATCTATCACAGGGAACTTTTGACATTTATCAGCCAGGGGCTGGTGCAAAACCCAAGATACTGGGACAGTTCCCAGATAAAAGTTGTTTGCTTAGTGAGATGACTCCAGTAAATTGGAGTACACTCTGCCCTTCATTCTGGGCTTCTCTAGTAGACTACACTGTATTCATGTTTCGTATGTGTCAATCAATAGGCTCGTAAAAAATACTTTGAGTTCTGTATCAGCATGTACTTCATATTAACTAAGATATGTTAGAGGTACCTCAGCATATTTGTTATTTAACTCTACTAGCCTTAAGTGCAGAGTTTAGCAGCTTTGTTCCACACTTTGTTCTGTTATGCCTAAGCACGTATCTAAGTTATTTTACTGCCTTTAATCATTACACATTTCATAATCAGTTGACAACTAGTGGCAGTCATAGATTTGTGTTAAAAGTTGTTCTTCAAGTCCTAAAATAGAAGATTACAAGAACTTTTGTGAAGCTTGATCTGAGTTCTACAGAACTTGGGAACAAGTCCTTGCATATGACCATAGGAATAAACTAGAGGGAGATGGCAGAATGAAGGGTATGTAGCTAGAATTATGTGTTTGACTTAGCTTAACTAAGCAAAGACTGAGTGGGAATGTGGTATCTACAGGGCAACTAGAATAAGAAGAACAAGAAGGGTAAAAAAAGGTTTTTAATGTAAATAATTAAATCAGTGAGAGCTAGCCTTGCATATGTTCTTTGGAACAAGGAGTTGTAAAGAAACTGAGAGTTGAGGAAGCTAAACAGTGTGCAGCTTTTCAGAGAGGACTGCTTCAGTGCAGTTGACTGGGAGGTGGCAACTTGATTTTAGGTTGGGATCAAAGGCTGAATTAAGCCCATTTTGGCTTGTCAGCAGAGTGTGAGCAAAGATGACAGTTCAGTCAAAGGAAGGAGATGCAAAGATTTGCTGATGTCTTTAATTATAGACTTAAACTGAAACCAAATCTGCGTGGGTTTTGTATTTGGGTTTCTTAAATACATTTGGTATTCATGCTTTTGAGCAGAATTTTAGAACAAAAGAAGACTCAGCATAGAAAATTGGATCATTTTGAGATAATCCCATTTGCTAGAAGTTAAGACTCCTGAAATATATAATTAGAACTGATATTTTGTATATTCTGATTTATACCCTGCTTGTCTTAGAATATGTTTTACCAACAAGTGTATGAAAATGGCTTACCATATAAAAGCTGTTGTCAGATGCATTCTGGTCTTCACTTACTCCAACCCTCTATATTTACAGAATGGCTTGATAGAATACAATGTCTGCCTCATTCAGACAAGCAGTGCAAATTTGCACTGGATTCAGGGTAGAATTCATTTACTTAAACTTTGTTTAAATTGATAAATGTTTAAATTCCCATGCTGAATGAAGTGTGGGGAACTTGAGCCAATTCCTATTGAAGTTGATGGCCATTTTGAGTAGTTCTAAGATACTTGACCAAAGTGTAGCATTTAAATTCATCCTATGACTGTTGTGTCAATGCAACAAACTCTGAGCTCTCAAGGTTCTTCCTCAGCTAACTTAGTATTACCTGCTTTTTCAGATAAGAAACAATATCAGACATTATTTTGTCGAATCTCCTGCTGTTAAACTATGCTATGATATTGTAACATGGATGGCAACTCAAGCAGCAATAAGTTATACGGTTGTGCCATTTGTACTGCTTTCTGTAAAACCCTCTTTCACCTTTTACAGGTAAGCACATTCTACCTGTTTCCTTTTCTTTAACTTGGAATAGAGGTACTTTCAGTGGCAGAAGATTTCTGAAGCTATTTTAGTGATATAATTAAAGATAGGTTTGTAGCTGAGCAAACTATATTTCTGTTCTAGTGCTTGAACATAGTGTGTCTTGTGTATGAAAAACCATAGAATGCTCATGTTTTCCTGTCATAACAGACTTATTTTTCAGGAGGCAGGGAAAAAAAACCTTACCAAAAGCAAACAATACCTTTGACATTATTATATGCCCTTCTGCTATTTTATAGCGAGACTAGATACTGACTTCCTAGAAATAACTTGTGAAAAAAATTGAAAGCAGACTTCTGTTCACTTTACCTGTTGTTACAGTACTAAATAGTGTGAGGGAAGACTTAATTTATAATTTTCCCCATATTTTACTTTGCTTAAAGGAAATATTAATGTTTTCTTATCTTACTTGCAAAGTATATCTGTAAGAGTGGTCAGAATTTTATTGATTTATTATTTCTGTTTGTTTTTTAGCTCCTGCTATTTCTGTCTTCATATTGCCAGCATCCTGGTGTTGTTGGTATTTCCATTGAAAAGAACTCAAAAAGGAAGTAAAAAACATGGAAGTGTCCAGCCCATGTGGTCCAGAAAGCTAGAAGAAGAAGAAAGTCTTTTGCAAAAGAACAGTTATTCCACAACAAATAATAGTTTCAGTGAGAAACAAGAAATAACCTGCAGATATCAAGCATTAAAACAGTGATTGAGGAAATACTATGATGAATATATTTTGTATGTTTTCAGAAACCCATTTTTAGCACCTTTTAAAGGGGTTTGTATTTGTTTGCAAAGATATTTAGTAAGAAAAGAATGCATTACCTAGGAAAATCACACACAATAGCAAGACTGGAAACAAAACAAATTAACCCCTCCCATGCCATGTCCCTGTGGGTCACGCCTTATATGAAGATATTACCATTATTTCAATGGGCACTCAGGACTTGCAACGTATGTCCATAGGGTCATATGTGTGCCCTTTGCTGAATGTACGTTGTGTATCCCAAGGCACTGATGGGGTGGAACAAAATTGTGTCAGTCTAGGATTAACAAATGGAAATTAATTTTTCCAACGGAATGACTTGCCTTAAACCCTCTATTTACTGAAATATTGTTTCTAAGTGGGTATTTCAAGTTTGATTTTATGTGGAAAGTGTTTCAGATATATAACACTATGTGCTATAAAGAAGATAAAAATAGGAAATGCAATGTCACTAGAAGACTTTGGAATCTTTCAAAGGGAATTGCAATAAGCATCTCAGTATTTGGAGGGTTTTCTTAAAGTATCTCAAACTATTAGAGTACATCACTGAACTGTAAACATTGATGCCAAATTATAGTTAGGTTTCTTTAATAAAGAGTGTAATTACTCAGAATGGATTAAAATGGCCCTTATGAATGGAGTAAAAACACCTCAAGATTTACCTTTTCCAGGGATTGATAGCTCTAATGTAGGTTTCTTTTACTTTAAAGTACCTAAACCCAATAAAACACTGCCAAGTGGGCTTTGCAGCCAGAGGGGGAAAGGCAGCCACAAGGCACAGAAGACAACATGCAAGCACTGGGATTTCAATGAAAGTGCAGTTTTGCCCTTAAATACCAGAAATACTTGTTCTAGAATAGAACTGTTTTACAAGAAGTGATTTTTAATACTTAAAGTTATTTTGAATTTTCAGGCATCAGTTAGTTGATGATGCTTTCAGTATAAAAAAGCCGAATTACCTTGAAGCTCCAGCACATAGGTAGTCAAACATGAAATGACTATCATAACCAATTTCTGTATGCTTTATAATTGATGAACCTTTATCCAAAGAAGTGTGTGAATTTGAGGAAAAGCTTTTTCTTTGAATTAGAATTTTAGATGCAAATTTCATGTCATATTTCTGGGTAACATAATGAAAGAAAGAAATCCTTCAGAATATTTGACTGTCTGAATTATGGAAGTGGTCAAGGAAACAATGCAGTGGTTATATCTATTCCCGACCATTTATTGTGATTATGGTCAGTGCTAGAGTACTACTGTTAAAGGGCTACATTTTAATTGCATATATTCTGTATTTTCGTATAATTTTTTAAGTAAACACGAACTGTTTATTCATGTGGGGTTCATTTTTAATTTTAAACCAGATACAAAGTAATACCAGAAAAAAATAATGCAGCTGGTTGATTAATAACTAACAAATGATTGAGAAAATTTTGTCATATTTTGAAACCTAAAGTTTTCATCAAATATCTATCACCAATTGGATGAGTATTCTTACTACCAGAAGTGCAATGGTGGTCCTCAGCTTTGGGGATATTGCCATGCAAAAATCATCACAGTACTCCCTAAAGAACCAGACCCTAAGTTAGGTCAGACTTGTTTCCTTGCTGACATAACTCTGTGTCTGGCCCTTGGCTCCTTGCCTAAAGCTCCAGGAGGAGGAGAACATAACTTCCCATATATGTAGGTTAGCAGTAATTAATCTACTCAGAAAGGGGGAACTGAATATGGAATGAGAGTGGATGAGTGTTTAGGTAAGCAGGGATGTTCATTGTTTCATGGGGTTGTGGTTGTCATTTGCCTCTCTGACACCACGTTATGGTTTTCTTGTTGTTAATAAGTAAAGGCATGCTAGTTTGTTTGATCATCCTTGTTGGATACAGAATCAGGAAAGACATTTTTTTGCTTTCTGTACTTGAAGGGACATTTATGTAAAAGAAAAAATGAGATTTGCACATTTCTGGGTGGGTAAGTAGAAATATGGTTGATTCCTTCACACTTATTACTCTTGAAAATAAATTCATCTTATTGGCGCAGTCTCCAAATCTATTCAAACAGACACTTTTGGATGCCAGTACAATGTGCTGTTTACCTATTTATGTTCTGGTAGTCTTGTTTTATTGTTTTTGGCATGTATGCCCATGTGTGCTGTGGAGGCTTACTAATTCTTTTTAATGAAATATGGAAATAGTTGTGAGGGCTCCCAGAAAAGAAGCAGGTTTAGGGTAGTGCAGACTGGTGCTTCAGTGAGAGTGAATACAGTTTTGTTCAGAACTTTTGTATATAGGGAAGTTAAAACAACTAAGAAAATACGCTCATGCTTTCATTGGGCACAGGTGGCAAAATACAGGTTTCAAAATTGGACATGACTTCTTTCATTATTTGAACTCATTAAGGAATTGCAACACAAGAAAATTATGACAATTATTTCTGCACAGAATTATAGTGTCCTAGAATTTACCCTTATTGTTAAATATAAAATTACTTTGTACAAAAATCTGCTCTTCATGCAAGTGAATTCTCTTGCGGACTATGGAAAGAAGTGTTTTGTTTTAATGGCAGCACTCTGATTTTAGTCAAACTGGGGTTTTGATGTTTCTTCCCCTCTGCTTTACTTGTTTTTTGCCTTGTTATCGCTCTGGATCCTTTTTATCCATTCAGTCAAAAAGTCAGGAGTGGCCCCTCCTGAGGGGCCACTCTAAGCCCCTCTAAGCCACTCTAAGCCCCCAATGCTTTAGATAATTTTTAGGTTTTACACACATCATTTGATAATACTGAATTTGAAAGGATGGCAGCGATTACTATTGCTCTTCCTGAGAGAAACTGTAGAAAGTATATTTCCTATATATGTTTTGGACATGAAGGAAACATGGTTTTAAGTATTCTTTCACTTATTAACTAATGTATATCCAAAAGGTAAAAGTGTTTCCTGTATTGCAGATCAGCACACTATGAAAAGTAAATACAACATATCATTTTTAATTTTATGGTGCTTGCAGATATTTGCCTATTGTGAACAGTTCATTCAGGCACTTAATGAGTTAATGTTAGTTAGTAAATGTAGTCACCCTGATAGTAACTATTTGCTTGCTTAACCTTTTTTAACTTTTATGATTCTATATTAATGAGAGAGATATATATTACATATTTAAATAACACTTTCAGTGGTGCCCACTACTGTTGTAATCAAAAAGGCTTTGTTAGCTTTGCAGTTACAGATATGTCCTTCTTATTCAGGAAACTTATTCTTCCCTGGCCAGTCCTTAAGTTGACATGTAGACAAGGTTTCAATAATTGGTAACATTTGAAAATGTATGACATCTAAAATAATTGGTATGCATTTCAATATGCTCTTGATTACAAATCACACTTTAGTGAGAAGACCATGAAGAGACCTTAGTATATTCCCTGCTCTACACTGACATATGGTGTAAGATTTACCAATATAGTATATTATTTATTAGAAGAATTTTAAACTTAAAAACTTGTTCTGTTTCCCCCAGGGGAATAAATAATATTAATATAAATGCTAGGCTTGTATGACAGGATGTACACGAGGTAGGTTTCCCTCTTTCTATGGCATTGATTTGGGTAGTGGTAAAATGTCCTCTGATGCAGAGGAGATGTTTGAGATAATCACCTCCTGTCTAATTCATATCAAAAGGAATTTTAATAAAATCGAGATTTTTTTCTCTCAGAAGCTTTGCAAACAAATTGTTGACAATTTGCTAAAATACATGGTCAAATGTTTCTTCACATTTGCGTACAAATGAGTAACTGTTGCTTATATGTAAACTTTCACATGTTCAGCTTTATAAGTTGGCCTTGAAAGATAAAGAAATTTAAAAGCACAAGTTACTGTAATTTAGGCTTTCATTTCCCTTATCTTTAAGTCTTTCACTCTGTAATTCTCATTGTATTCTGGAATCAGGCTTGAGAATTTAATTTTCATTGAAAATTTGACATACTACCATCTATGTTGAAAAGTGTTCAGTGTTAGAAAAACAGATGGAAATAAATTTAGGGATTTTGATATGATGCAGACTCTATGTATAAAAAAATACACGTTAGCTGTGTGGTGATTCATCACAGCATTTCACTGCGTGATTAACCTTTATGTATTTATTTAGATCCAACAATACGCTGAACTGCACTTGTACTTTTTAATTTTCCTATTTAAAAATCAATTGACAGTAAGTACTTTAGTAAGTATTTAAATGCTATTCTGAATAAGTAAGCAGACACTCTAGTGAATTGAGCCTACTCTCATAAGATTACCAGATCTGTCTGCATCTTGGCTAGATTGCACTGTAGGTCTTCATCTTCTTCACAGACACTGTGGAAAAGGCAGTGGAGAAGTCTCTGGTCAGAGCGTGTCCCATGTGTGGCTCGAAGGGTTTGCCACAGAGCTCCTGCAGGGAGCTAACCCTATGTGCAGAACTTGCCAGAGGTTCTACTTTCTTGTGACCCAGGCTGCAGCTGCTCTCTGCTACATCTGGCTGGGTTTTTGACACGTTTGCTGTCTTAACTTAGGCATTTTGCAAACACCATGAAATCCAGGCATCCACAAAGTCACCCTGCAAGGTTACAACTACAAATATTGCAACACTTGCTTCTTATGGTCAAAACTAAATGAAAAAAGATTTCTCATTAATGTGTTTCAGAATGGGCATTTTGTAGGTTTTTTACAAAATCTGATCATCAAATGTATCAATTTTGGTCTCATTAAATATTTAAAGCATAATTTTGCTCAGTTTAGGTATACAAATGTGCAAAAGTAAATTTTGCCACTTTATCATCATTTGTGAATTAGCTGTATGTCCAGTGACTTAGACCTGGTCTTGGTTTTAGATGATTTTAAATTTTCTGAATCCATGTGCATATCCATATAAACATTGTGTAAACTTTGAATTGACAAACTGTCATTACATATAATGTGCATAAATACACTTAAAACAGCTTATATCAATATTCAGATGAGGCTGGTGTTGAGCCCTCCAGTTGTACATTACATCCAAAGGCTGTGGGGCTCTGTTCTCAGAGTACTTGAGCTTCCTGCTTCCTAAAGTGAAAACAGAATCTGTTGGGTACACTTTAAGTGGCAGGTAAAGGCTTCTTTCACACTGTTGCAAAACCAACTGTTATAGGTTATTCTGCTGCAGGCTATGATAGAAAACTTGACTTCAGACTGAGATCTGAGGTAGGGCCACTTCTGGAGGAAAGTTTTTTTATTACTAGTGACTCAGTCCAGCACCTTATTCAAATAAACCTCTTGGAAAAGAGACCTTGGCACAATCTTCTTCCTTTCTTCTGTTCTTTGAGGGAGGAGTACCCCAGCTGGATTTTCATTTAGGTTTCACTACAATATGTGATGTGAATAGATAGCTGTGGTCCATGCTCTAGCCAGATTAGACTTGAAATTTGGGACAATGTAATCTGAAACAAAAAAATAAAGAAACAGGGTGCCTAGAGACTGGTAATCAGAAAAGTGCAACACCGTGTATCAAAGGTGCAACAATTATCACAATAAGTTAAGGAGTATTTGCCTATGCATCTTTTGCCTTTCTCTGTGTTTTTCAGTTCTCTTTACATCTTTTCTTTGTACCTTCTTTTGTCCAGTGGTGTTGACTATTTCTATGAAGAATCTGCTGATGTGTCTTACTGTGACAAAGGTGTCAAAATGCTACAATACTAATTAGGTAGTTACTCTTAAATCCCAGACCTCAGATGTGTTCTAGATCAGTTAGAAGAGAACATTCAAAATGTATTGGATGAAAAATAGTGTAAGATGGGTAATATAGCATTATTCAAAGATGTTGTAATAAGTTATTCAATTTAAGAATTTAAAATACGGAATTTTATTCTTTCCTGCCTTGGTTACACATTCAAGGGAATAGTTTTACCTCAATACAGAAGTAGTTATGCCTCCAACCACCCATATATTAAGGTGAGAGAACACCCCTAAAAGTGGATAGCTACAGTATTCCTAAATTTGCCTTTCCTGGTTCAGATTATAATACATTGTCAGTGAATTTCATTTTTATTATTCCAAAATATATATTTTTTAAAAAGTGTTATTTTTCAACAGATCCATAAACTAAGTGTTGGTGTATGGTAAAATTAAAATACCACTGTTAGTTACACTGTGATTGTGATATTTTAATAATTACTTATTTCTAATTTGTCTCAGCAGTGCTGCAGAAGCAGCATGCTGTTATGTTTTAAAGGTGTTTTTAACTTGCCTATAAATGTTCTTTTCTAATTTGTGTCTTTAAATCTGATTAAACTGTAGTTTAAAAAAAGTGAACTTGCTTTTCTAAATTCTTTGGTGTCTGTCTTTAATGAGTGCTAAAGAACAAAATTATTTTAATGCGGTTTCTCCTTTTCCATTGCTAAATATACATTGCATGCATTTACACTTATTTCGAATGTTTTACTTCAAAATTTATAATTTGTTTTCTAGAGCTTATATACAAGTGTATGTATATAATTACTTTTCAGTAGAGGTGGTAGACAGTATTTTAAGTCTAGCCTTTTGTTGCTTGGGAAGGGTGCTTAAGCAGTTTAAACCCTCCATCTCAGAGCATATTGCTGCCCGATGAGTGCTGCTTCCGAATATGACAACTGAGGTATTGTTAGCTTCAGAAATGGAAACCTCATAACTGAGAAATCAAATCTGGTGCTTTGAAGAAGCTGCTGCTTTAATTGATGGTTCCAAAGAAGCAGGGCTAAATGTGTACCATACATGCACATTTTTTTTTCTTACTAGGGCTCTGCTGAGGCCGTTTCTGTTGGCTGGTTGACAGTGTCATAGCTGGCTGAGAATCCTGGATCTGCAGGTTTTTACTGTGTGAGCCTAGGTTATTAGCAAAAAAAAGGGATGTGTCACTACTAAAGAGGGGCTGTTTCCATAATTTCCTGTCTCACACTGAATCATTTTCTCTCTTCTTTTGATCAGGTATTAATTCCACTTCAGTACAAACTTTTTAAAGACAGTGTAACTTTTTGAAGACCTCTTTATACAGATGTCTTTCTGCCAGGGGTCTAACTCTAGAGGAATATGGAATGTGTGGTGTTCTCTTGAAAGGCCCTACTGTAGCAATGGCATTTTTGAGCCTTGTGTGTTTAGAATTCTCTTTTAGCAATCTGTACCACAGGAGATGAAAATACTTGCCATTCCAACATAAAGGACTACAGATGCAATTTTAGAAGCCCTGGTAAATGCTTCATTTTAACCAGAAGTTAGGCTACAATGGAAATTGCCTTCTCAAATACATGTTCTCAACAGAGTTAGTCAGGAGTATGAAGTGTCCTCATGAACTAAACATTGGTGCATTTAGTGACAAACTCATTTGAAGAGATTAAAATAAAACACAGCTTTCTGCTACTAAGTGTTTTTAAGGTACTGCACAGAAAAAGTCATGATTAAGACCATCCTGGAGCCAGCAGATATTTTCCTGTGCCTATAATTAACTTAGTTTCATATGAGTAACTTCCTGATAACATGCAGGACGTTTCAGTGTAGAATACAAAGTAGCTCCAGCGGGAGATGTCTTCAGCCTCTCTACTAGATGGGAGTTGGAGACCTGTCCAGTTTGGCAGCACATCTTACTGCTCTTCCTAAGATGGTCATATGTAGTAGCAAAGGAGTTATTTCTCCATGGGGGCTGCATGTGATCTTTCCAAATCGAATAAATCACAACTGCACTGTGTTTCACTGCCTATGTGAGTTAGTCACTGGTGGGAAAGTGTTGTTCCTGATCTAAGCATAGGGTACAAGTTAGAATAGCACAAGAATGTCAGAAGCTGGATCCATCTGCAGCAATAGTGGGTGATAGTGAAGGACCATACAGAAAATTGCCTTTTCTGCCTCATGTTCATAGTGTTTGTACAGTTCCTTTTTATGCCAGAGGGAAGGAGCTCCTGTTTTTGCCTGAAATTTGTAACTATGTGGTGAGAACACTGATACGGGAATAAGGATTTGGGAGGAGGGAGATCATGAAGTGAGATACTAATACACATTTTCATGTAAAGTATGGAAAAAAGAGCAATATCCTGAAAGTGTTTCAAAATCTGTAAACCTTAAGAGGCTAACACAGGCACCCTTATTCAGGTGGCAGAGAGCATTTTTCAGCCCCACATTAACTGCAGGGACTCATCCTCCATTTGTTTACATTTCATTTCTGCAAATAAGTGTAGAGAAGAAGAATGTGCTTTATGTACTTAATTTTTCCCAGTTCTTTGGCAGACCCAATGCTTTGGTGCAAGATTAAGTGAATTTAGCTTCTGAATTACACAGCTCATGCCTTTGTTTGGTATTAACAACTTTAGAGCATGTAAGGAAGCTGTATATTTTATCAGGGTGTGAAGACTTTCTTAAGGTCGTTGGAGAATTCATGCTTAATAAAGTGAGCAAAGCACTTGCTGCGTGGTTTATAAGTATTTGGAGTATACAGGAAGCCCTGTAAGATGTTTCTTTAAGAAGCAAACAGTCATGGCTTTTTACCGAGATTGAAGATCTTAGTGTTATGAAAAATCATACCAATGCTTTGACCCTAGAAACTCAGTAACCTTAGAAATAATCAGTAATGTGGGAGCTATGCTCCTTTCCCTGGCTGGTTCGTTGCCATCCTGGGTTTAAGCAAGGTTCTGTGGTCTCCTGGGGAGATGTTATTGCTGTAGTCATCAGGTACCATCTCTCATCCAGTTGTCCAAATGAATTAAATGCATCCATTATCATGGATTCAGACTGTGCTGAAGATGGAAATGACATTTTACAGTCACTGGGTGCATTTTGTCATCACTGAAAGCACTGATGGAAGAACTGAAGAAAATGTTGGGAATGGCATCAGGTGGCCCTGGCCTGGGCTGAGAGTGCCCAGGAAGCTGCTTGGACATCTGGGCTATGGATGAGTCTGAGAGGAGCTGGTGGGTCTCAAGGTATGTGGTGGTATCACAAAATGTGCAATATGTCAATTATCTTAAATTGGGATGTACTTTGATACTTGGTCTTTATATACTTTCAAGTCTAATCAGCAAGAAAGGAGACTTAAACAGCAGAACAGATAGCAGCTAGCATCCCTTAATCAGGACATCCTGGAGCTAAGAAACTATGGATGCAGTAAATCAAGATGTTGATGTATGTCTATGTATATGTTGCCTACTAGGCAAAAGACTCAAGGTCCATGTATTGTATAGTTGGTCTATCTTCATTATTATACTAAAAATCACTCCTACAGGTCAAAAAGACCCTGCCCAGGTGAAGACACTTCTCCTTAACATGCACAGAAATCAGCTGGGGTTATGTAACTTGGATGCAGATTACAACCCAGCCATAACGGAGGGGCTGCACTTGGAAGGTTACTGACACAGCTTCTGTGTATAAACCACAGAAACATGCAATATTCTGAGTTGGAAGGGACCCATTGGAATCAAGTCCAACTCCTGGCCCTGCAGAGAGTTGCACTATGGGCCTGAGAGTCCAAATGCTTCCTGAACTGTCAGCTGTGGTGCTGACAACTTCCCTGGAGAGCCTATTCCAGTGCCCAAGCACCCTCCGGGTGAAGAAACTTCTTCTAATATTCAACCTCAACTTCCCCTGACTCAGCTTCATGCTGTTCTCTCCGGTCCTGCCACTGGTCACCAGAGTGGAGAGTTTAGTGCCTACCCCCCCCTGTTCTCCTGATAAGGAAATTGTAACTGCACTGAGGTCTCCCCTCCCTCTCTTCTCCAGACGGAACAAGCCAGGTGACCTCAGCCACTCCTCGTCTTTCCTTGGCTCAAGGCCCTTCACAATCTTCCTTTCCGTCCTTTGGACGGTCACTAACAGCTCACTGTCTTTCTTATATTGTGTTGCCCAAAACTGCCTCCAGGGCTTGAGGTGAGGTCCCTTTCCGCGGCGCTGCTTTCCAGACTCTCGTTCCCCAGTCTGTCCGTACATCTGGCAGCAATTGTTNAAACATGCAATATTCTGAGTTGGAAGGGACCCATTGGAATCAAGTCCAACTCCTGGCCCTGCAGAGAGTTGCACTATGGGCCTGAGAGTCCAAATGCTTCCTGAACTGTCAGCTGTGGTGCTGACAACTTCCCTGGAGAGCCTATTCCAGTGCCCAAGCACCCTCCGGGTGAAGAAACTTCTTCTAATATTCAACCTCAACTTCCCCTGACTCAGCTTCATGCTGTTCTCTCCGGTCCTGCCACTGGTCACCAGAGTGGAGAGTTTAGTGCCTACCCCCCCCTGTTCTCCTGATAAGGAAATTGTAACTGCACTGAGGTCTCCCCTCCCTCTCTTCTCCAGACGGAACAAGCCAGGTGACCTCAGCCACTCCTCGTCTTTCCTTGGCTCAAGGCCCTTCACAATCTTCCTTTCCGTCCTTTGGACGGTCACTAACAGCTCACTGTCTTTCTTATATTGTGTTGCCCAAAACTGCCTCCAGGGCTTGAGGTGAGGTCCCTTTCCGCGGCGCTGCTTTCCAGACTCTCGTTCCCCAGTCTGTCCGTACATCTGGCAGCAATTGTTCACTACCCTTTTCCCCCTTATTTTCTCTCAGAAACCAGCCGAGAGGTGATCGGCGGGTGACCGCTCTCCAGGGCGGTGCCACCCTCTGGGCTGCCCAGCGCCGCTCTCCGGCTCGGCCGGGCCGGCGGTGCCGCGGCGCTCCCGGGCAG
>VZTN01018205.1:23916-36338 GCA_013400515.1 Erpornis zantholeuca
CGGGCGTCCCGGGGCTCTGACGGCGCCGTGTGCGGGGCGGACCGGGCTCGGTGTGCGGGTGTCGGGGGCAGCGCACCGTGGGTAAAGCGTCCGCGAGCACGGCCGGGGGTCCCTGTCACCCCTGTCCCGGGGGTGGAAGAGCCTCCTGTACCGTGTTTCTCTCGCTGGCTCGGAAAGGTAGATAAGGGTTCGACCCGTCAGGAAAGTTTTTGGCATCTAATTTCCAAGGTAAAGAATTACAGAACGGTTGAGGTTGGGAGGGATCTCCCCAGGTCATAAGGTCTAACCCTTCTCCTCGAGTAGGGACAATAAGAGTGGCTCACCCAGGACTGTGCCCAGGGGTTGTTTATGTGTCTCCGGCGGCGGAGAATCCGCAACCTTTCTGGGCAATCTGTGCCAGTGCTGGGTCACTCTCACAGTAACAAAGTGTTTCCTGATGTTCAGACAGAGGCTCCTTTGAATGCAGAGAGGGGCAGCGAAGCTGGTGAAAGCTCTGGAGCCCTATGAGGAGCGGCCGAAGGAGTGCTGAGGGTGTTTAGCCTGGAGAAAAAGGGGGCTTAGGGGTTACCTCATCACCCTCTACAACTACCGGAAAGGAGGTTGTAGCCAAGTGGGGATCAGGCTCTTCTCCCAGGTAACAAGCAATAGGACAAGAGGATGTAGCCTCAAGCTATGCTGGGGGAGGTTTAGGTTGAGTATTAGGAAGAATTTCTTCACAAAAAGAGTGGTTAGACAGTGGAATGGACTGCCTGGGGAGGTGCTGAACTCACTGACCCTGGAGGTGTTTAAGGAAAGACCACCTGGTTGACATAGTGGTGTTCGATCATAGGTTGGACTCGATGATCTTTCAGAGGTCTTTTCTAGCTTAATTGATTCTGTGTTTTGGTTTCTGCCTATTACCTCAGGTCCTGCCACAGGACATCACTGAAAGAGTAGCAAAATAGGTCATTAGGGCTTTGTCACTTCTCATGCATTCTTAAAAATTGGTTGGAAAAGTGATTTCCTCTCTATAACTTCTGGTAAAGGATTAATGGGGGAACAATACAGTAATATGTCTTTTGCTGGAAAAGTGTTTGAATTGTTACCTGATTAATTACCTGACACTCCTTCCCCCATCAAATAGTAATGAAATGGAAAGAAAAACAGAAGATCTTTTTTCTGAGACCGGAATATGTAAGAAAACCCATCTTTTTGTCTGCTGGATAGGCATCTATTCTTTGTTCTGCCACAGTGATTCTTTGTTCTGCCACAGTGCTTATTTAAAATAAATTGGTTATTAAGAAATTAAAATCTGCTTGAAATTCTATGTGACAACAGCTTACAAAATGGTGCCATATTAGTTTGAAGTTCTACATCACACCACTTACTTTTTTCTTAAGTGGAAGCACTCTAAAAGTTAGATTTTTGTCATACAACTTGTGTCTGTGACTAACAAATCCTTGATTTTATGATACAGAGAAACGTGTTGGCCATATGAGACTGTTTAAGATGACATTGCAGACTTTCTTGTGCTTGTGTGTATTTTGGTTTTGACCATTGATTTGTGTTGGTTGGTATAATTTTTAAAAAAAAAATGCTTAATATTGGTAACTGTTTCTGTTTGCTTTCTTTTATTTGATGTATTTAAAATCTGAAATAGTGATTTGTAGGACTGAGCATCTTGTATTTTGTTTAGGAATTGAATTTTGTCTTAGAATTCAGATGTTCCTAGCAATATGTTACTGTTCATTGACCATATTTAAATTTTATCTTGAAGGTGGACAGATTCCTCTGATAAGTATAAATTCTGTTATCAGATACTTCACACTTTAACTGATTTTTTAACCAGGGTAGAACACAGGCATGTCTGATAATTGCTATCAGCTGACCACATACAGCCCTGTATTTTAAATATGGATTTACATCTTTCCAGTCTTTTGTACGTAATCCTTAGTATCTTTCATTTTATTAAAACAAAAAAAATTCCATCACTTAAATGTTTGGAAATGGCCATCACCTTTTTTGTATAAGGTAGAAAAGAAGGACTTGTGTTTCTTCAATTTCCCTTACTCCTTACTGTTATAACTGTGTGCAGTTATAATAGTTGTATTAGAGACCTCCTTTTGTGCAATTTTTTTATTTATGTTGGTTTTAGGTTTCAAAATAAGACTGTCTGTGTGTCTAGCTGTGTCACTTTTTGTGTCTTACGATATTTTGGAGTTACACTATTTTGTTCTTTGTGATAAGGTTATGGAAAGTAAGGTAATTTTTAAAAAATGCTTCTCACCTGGATAACAAAAATGTGGTTAAGAGAAGGAAAATAAATGTTCCCAGATAAATAAGGAAAAGCAGAAATGCAGCATAAGGTCATTAGTCACACTGGAATTTCAGACACTGGAGAAGAGGTGTGGGTGTAGACTACTTATGGAAACTTAGATTTGTTATTTCTCTCTGACTCTGAGTACCAGAAATTAATATTTTTAGAGGCTCATTTCAGCTGTTCTCAAAATTTGTTCTTTAAACAGAATACTGGTTGATTCAGTTCACTTTCCAAAAGAAATATTTAAAATATTTGCCACTTCATGTGATGCCTGACTTGTGATCTCTTCGTGTTTAGGAAGTATATCCATTTAGGAAGGGATTACAATGAGGTGTCATAAAGGCTGGGCAATGCTTGTGTTAGTAGGATTCTGTGTGGTGTGAGTAAAGGTGATGCTTCAGCATGTTTTTCATTTCTTTATGCCATCATAAAGCATAAAACCGTGTGAGAATATGAAACTGACTTGTTAGTTTTTTATAATAAATTTAATGTGTACAATTCTTGTGTTTCACATTTTTTAAATTCTAATTTGAAAATATGGTGTTTCCAGTTCTTAAGGGTGAAATGCTGTGCTTTTACACATTTGAGTTGTACGTGCCCAGATTTCAGCAGCACAGTAATTATTTCCTTTTACAGTTAGCTGAAAGATCTGTCACAGTGGTGCATGTTGGGAAAGTGGCTTTTGTGTCTGGAAAATGAAGGAAGCATTAAAAAGTAGGCAACAGGGTTTTTTTTATGTGATGAAAAGTATGAATTTAATGTCATTACTACCTTGACTTTCTTTTTTTGTTTTGTTTTCAATAGGTATTCTCAATAATGCTAGTGTTGTTGACCAGTTCTGATCTTTATTCATAAAAGATCACTTGTTGCACAATAAAAAAAAACTTGGGTAAGAGCAATGTAAAAAATTATGATAGGTGGAAAATTTAGTGAGTAATAATATTTCTTATTTAGTTAGGAACTGATAAGAGGTTCTGAGAATACATAAAATACCAGCAGATTTGAGTTATCAGGACCTCTGCTGTCAATATTGGAGCTGTTGAGAGAAACAAATATTTTTGTAAATTGATACATTTTTGCCGTCTTTCCTAAACAGTGATAACGTTTGTCTGCATCAGCTCAGAGTCTTACAAAAACAGGTTAATCCCTGCTCAAACACTGCCTTCACCTTAGCATTTGTGCACTTCTTAACTTCTCATAGTTCTTGGTCTGTTGTTAGTTTTATAAAATACCAGGATTTGCTGCCCAAGGTCATAGTGAGATTTCCAAGCTTGAAAGTTTGGATTGTGAATGAAGAGCAGGTGTGTGCACTGGAAATTGGCTCACTTAGGTGGGAGAGAAAAATAATAGCATTAATCCTTATTGGAAAGGGGATTGGTTTCCAAATAGAATCCTGGTTTTAATTGAAGTTTTTGTTACAGATTGTGAAAATACTTCTGCTCTGTCAAAGAAAAAGTAAATGTGTAAGCTGAGCAATTAAGGACCATTTATGTATAGGATGTTCTGGAATGATACTGGTTTTGCACTATATTTGTGAAATTTGGCAGGGATTAAGTTCTCATCTTTTAATTTGGTCATGGGTACTCTCATACTTAGAGTTTTCTTTTTTATCCCTGGGTTGTTTGAAAACTGTATGAATATATATTTCAGGAGCATTTTTTATCAGAGGGACCAGAATTACTTCTCTAGCTAGAGACTGTTCCTCAGTCTTGCCTCAGTTTGAAGGAAATCTCATTATGGTGACCAGCACCCATATGGACTTGGAGTACCGTGTCTAATTTTTATAACATAATAGCATATATTTTGTTTAATATAAAGATGGACTGTGGCTGTGTTCAAATGATGTTGACTTGCTGTCTTGAGTGAAAGTATAATGAAGAGTCCCATTCAGGCTTGTTTTGGGCATGTTCTTTGTTCTTGATTGGAAAAAAATAAGGCAAAGTTTCCAAAAATCTTAATACCACCCTTTATTTATTTATCTTTGTTTCTGGAGTGGTGGGGAATTTTTTGTTTGTTAGGGTTGTTGTTGTCCCTAAACTGCTTTCCCAAAGCCCTCCAGTGATGTTAAGTCTTTTGGATGCTCCAAGAAGCTTGCCTGAAAAGGGGCAAATAAAAGCATGAGGATATAAAAGGCATAATTATAATATTTTATTTTGTGATTCTTGTTTTTATAAAATGGTCTGTTATTAATTCTATCTAAGGGGATATTATGTGACAGTGAAGCATAGGGGACAAGAAATACTAATATTCTTGGAGGTGGTTCACCGATCCAAAACTTCTATCATTTTATAAAAATAATATTAACATGGAGTTTACAAGCACGTCTCTAGACGTGTTCATTGGCATCAGGTGTTTTGCTGTTAATAGAGGTTTGAGCTATCTCTAAGGATTCAGCTCTGCATGAATGCAGAAGCTGCACTGTTGCCAACTGGGATTTCTGAAGCAGGATGCTTATCTACAGTGCAGCAGGGCAGCTCTGCCTCCTGGAAATACGCTCATGGGGAACATCAAGGGAAGAATCTTACTTTGAGGAAAAAGCAATGCTGAATACTTGCTTTTCACACTAGCTAAGAATTAATTGGTGAAAGTTTGATAGCAGCTGCAGAGTATAATTCATTTGGTGAGGGATTTTTAGTCGTGTTTTGGGAATGTCCTTAATTCCGTTTTCAGTTTGGTGTGGAAATTAGCATGGGGCTTGAAGGTACACCTACAGGAGAGAAGCTGGGAGACTGCACAGGAAAAGTGCACTGTAAGTGGTGCCAGTGGAGCTGCCATGTGAAATCACATTTCATAGATGTCTGTTATTATATGTAAAACCTAATGGGAGGAATACAGGTGCATGTGAATATCTAGCGTCATTTTAGGTGCCTGAGAATATCTGAGACACGTGCATAGGGCTGTAAGGTGCTGCTCTGGGCATTAGGGGAGGTGGACTGTTCTGAACTGGTAGCTGGATGCCAGGCAAGATGTTAACTTTCCTGGTATTTTTGTGTCTGAAATGGCAGTAAGAGCCTGAGTCAGAAAAATTGCCTCAGTCCACCCTGAGTCAGTCCACCCTGAGTCAGTAAAATTGCTATTTCTTTTCAAACCTTTCATTTTTTGTGTGGTTTAGTGTTTGTTTGTTTGGGGTTTTTTTGTTTTTAAGTTTGCAACCTCTCAATTGGCTCTTCTTCCTACTGAAAAAAATTAAGATATATATATATAACACCACTGTTGTGCTGCTCATCCCCTTTGATGGTAATTTAACTGTATGGTAAACGTGACAGACCTTTTGTCTTTATTTATAGCTTTCTTGTGGGACAGACTGACTGCTTGGGCAGTGCCTAGGAAAACTGCTGCTAGGCTTTGCAGGTCGAATCTAGATATTTTATTTTTTTTTTACTGGTTTTAGGTGTGGGTTTTAAACAATGTCTGTAGTTTCTTATGTCACTAGACACTCACGTGCACCTGAATTTCATTTGCACGTACCCAGAGCTGCTGTCATCTTAACTGAGGTGTAAACTGGCATTTTTTTGAACAAGGCATTTCTGTATGTGGGTCACCTGATGGCTGCAGTACTGTAGGTGAGCTCAGATTGTATCTAATAAGCTGTGACAATGCTGTGTATGGCTATATATACTTACCTGGTAAAGGAGAAAGGATGGTATAATGCTGTTACAGACTATGTCAGCAATTAAAAGTGGAACTGTATTATCTGATTTAAATCTCTAAATCTAAACTCTGTGCTAAATTCTCTGTGCTAAGTATGGAGTTCTTGCTGGCTTCCTCTCATCTCTTTTTGTTCCACTGCAGTTGGAAGCACAGAAAAATTCACTGACTGCCTTGATTTGAGAAAAAAAGTAAGATCATTTGCCTGGCAAAGCTGTTAGTCTTTGGCTTCTCCCTGGGAGAGAATAGCCTAAGCAGTAGGCTTCAGCTAACACTAAACTGGAGGTTTTCCTCTGCTGTTACAAGAAAAAACCAGAGAGCATGATCCTGTCGGCCACTGGTGAGGAGAAAGGTGTGAAGGGGTGGTGGAGTCTTGTATTTAGCCCCATGACCGGTTCTACATGTAGTGAAACTTAATTTAGGTGTAGTGAGTGACTTCGCTTCTGTCACTGTGTATGTATAAATTTGGCACAGTAATACTGCTGGTGCTCTGAACTTACTGGGTACAGCTTTTTAGGAAGTCTGAAATGGTTCTTAGTGGTCTGCCTTAAGAAAGAAAAATCTTTGCTGTCTTGCATATTAGAGGTTAAAACATAATCAGTTAACAGAAGCCATGTTAAGTTTGACTAGCAAGTTAACAATGTGCCATCACATAGAGGCATGTCTGCATAAAATTGGTGATAACTGATTTAGTAAATGGTTTTTCTCAGAGTTCCATATGGCTGCATTTTTAGATGGAATTACTGTATTTTGTAATGCTGATTAGTCTCGATGCTCTGCTTATGCACACAAAGGATAAGGGTTATATTGTAAATAGCTAGTGTATATAAAGTGTGTAACATGCAGATATTCCTGTGATCCTGTATATACAGAAACTACTATGCATTTAGTAGTATTTATTTAGGCAACACATAACAGCTAAAATATTTTCTGTAATTTTCCAAGAACTAGAAAGAGTTAAGACTTTTCATAGAAATGTAGCACATTTTAATGCACATGTCACAGTGTTTTGCTGAGGAGAATGGCAGGTATTTGTACCCACCAATAAGCATATACAATTCATGCTTTCTAATGTCATATGTCATACCTATTACTTATGCTTTGCTGTTTTTTTTTCTTTCCTGAAATACAGGTAAGCTTTGTTATCTAGAAGCATTTTAAAAACTGTGTGAACATGGCAAGTCTGATGAGTCAGAGCCTGTTGACCTACGTAGAAGAAGGAAATGTTCCTGCTCTGAAAGCGCTTCTTGAGAAATGCAGAGATGTCGATGAGAGAAATGAGGTAAGATGGTTTTTGAAAAGGTCAGTTTCACATTGCAGCTTATTAGTGAGATCACACTGGTTATTTAATATACAAATTACAGGTTTTTTTTAAAGTTATTGCTTATCTTTGCATAACCTGAACATTGTGTGTTCAGTCTCTGTCAGCACCCCAAGCATCTTTCATAGTATTTGCTTTCTGGAGTGTTCTTCTAGCTGGAAAATGCGGCTCCATCCTTACTTTGTAAATGGAGTTTATACCTGTATTTCTGTGGCTAAGAATTGGTTCTTAGTTCACAGATCCAACTGCATATGCCCTCTTCATATTGGGGTAAGGCCTGGTACAATGATAACCCTTGCCTCACATCCTGGTTTTCAGTTGAGATACTTTGTTATACAATCCAAATAAGAGCATGTATTGCAACTTAGATGGGCATGTGCTCATCTAGATGAGAAAATATTTATCTAAGAGGTGAGTCTAGAGGTTACCAGGAGTACACCGAAGTCTTGATACACAGGGAGTATCGAGGGAGATACAGTAGGGAGTTTATATGAGAATTATTCAGAATCTGTTATTTTGATCAAATTTTCAAATCTGCATAAGATGGAAAGAGTATTTTTTTGTAAAGAAATCCAATGGCATATATTACTCAAGCTCAAAAAGCATCATGCAAATGTGAAATCAATTTACAAAATTCAGCCTTACTGTAGTTATTAGATCTGTTTTCAATTAAGATAGTTTTTTTTCATTGTTGGTACATTCATTCCATGCTGTGTATGCACATATGCTGAGGTATTTGAGATGGGAGAATTTTTAAGTTTCAGAGCATACACATTAACCTCACCACCTGGCATGTAGCTTATCTGAGAAGGGGAATGTCTGTTCCCTCTGCTGGCAATTCCTTTCAACAACATGGCCGAAATCAGACAGTTCATGTTGATTTTATCAAGTGTAACTGCCTTCACCTTCTTTTCTAAATTTTTCTTCACTTATTGGTGGGACTAAGTGTAGTCGTGGGTTTCATTAACTGCCTGTTTTTCAGAGATCGTTTCCCTGATCTCCTATTGTTTTCAGTCTTCTGATCTGTTGCATTGGAGAAGGTCATTTCTGCAGACAGACATGTGTAGTTTGCATCTGTTTTAAACCCCTTGTGGGCACGGTCTGTATGTATAATGATAGGAGTTTTATTTAAATGCTAGCTCTTCCTTGGAATTCAGTGGTTTTGAGTGCAATTCAGTTTCCAGTTTTGGAGCTGCCAAGGCATCTTTTCTTCTTTGGTAAAAAGAAAATACCAAAAGGGGAGTGCCTTTGGAGTTCTAAAAAGATTGCTGGCAAGCCAAGGTTTGTTAATGCCAGGACCTCCCAGGCTGCAGTGACTTGTCCAACAGTAGGATCACCCACATTGTTACCAATCCTTTATATGTTGACTGTGGTCAGTTGCCAGAAAAGCTGGGATGTCCCAGTCAGTTTGTGTATGGATGGTTTTGTTGCATTAACACTATCAGTTTCAGTTAATTGGGGCAGGTCTTAGTCTCTCTGCCTTTTCCCTGCACATCCTTCCATTTGTGCGATTTCTTCTCTCTCATACCGGACACATGAATTAACAGCTAATGATAGATTCTTGCCTTGTGTGATACACTTTGATCCTAACAGCCTCCACTTTCCCTTGATGTGCCTTTCTTTCTGCTCTTCGTACTGAAAGTGCTTCTGCATGTTCAATTCTGAATCTTCAGTTCTCTCACAGACTGCTAGAGCTCTAATCTATAAGGTGACACCACTAATTGATTTCCCTAGAAAGATACAGGTGCGCTCCTTTATTATTTGGTTATTCCAATACCTAGACTGAGTTGTGATGTACAGATAGGCAGTACTTGATGTGCATGTGAGAAATATGGGCATTTAGTTGTGGAGTGTGTAGACTCCTGGGCAACTTTTGAGAATTAATCTGGATGTCACTGATGTGGCAATTATCTTTTGTTTCTGTGTTGGTGAAATTTTCATGATGGTTGCTAAAACATTATAACATTATACTTACATTTGAGAGTCTTCTAACAAAAAGGGAAAAATGTTTTCAGTACCCCCATAGAAAATTTTACATCTGTCTCAGAAAACCAAGGCCAGTCTGCAGCTGTATGACACGTTTTACAGGAGGGAATAATTTTACCATCCACAACCTTTTCTTTCCCAGTCATACTTGTATTTGAATTGTATTATTCTTTTGTGTTATCCAATTGCAGAAGATAGTCAGAGTGATAACAATAGTAACTGTTCCAAAGGAGGTGAGAAGAATGATCAGGCTAAAATAGGGGGTTTTGTGTGTATTGGTAAAGCACTGCTTGAAAGGGATCCCTGGAGATTATCTAGTCCTGTGTCCTGAGATGGGTTGGTTGGAGCCAGGTAGAATTGCCTGTGTCTGGCACAGGGCTGTCTCAGCCTCTCTTCACAAAGATTCAATGCAGTTTCCTCTGGACATCTGACACCTGCACTCAGTATAGTAAGGTTCCTGTGTGCCCAGCCTGTCCCTCTGGATGGCAATCTGGAGCATCAACCATTCCTCCCAAATTTGTCCAGGCTGTGAAGGTGCTGCAGGCGCACTCTGTCCCATTGCCTCAGTCCTTAACGAAGGGGTTAAATAGGATCCCAGTATTGATTCCCTGCACTAGTGACTGGCCTCCAGCTGGACTTTGTACTGCTGATCCCAATGTGCTGAGCCCAGCACTGCAGCCAGTTTCAGTCCAGCTCACTGTCCATTTGTCTAGCCTGTACTTCATTAGTGTCTGTGGTTGTTGTGTGAGACAGTGTTGAAATCCTTGCTAGATATGGCATAAACAGTCTCAGCTCTTCCTCTACTCTCCAGTGGTGTCATCACAGAAGGCAGAGTGGTCAGTTGTGATTTCTGAAATCACTTGGCATGTGTATCCCCAACTTATTAACTTAAAGAACAAAAGTTTTGACTGTTTTCTCATTCAAAGAGAGCTATTCTTTTCTAAAAAGTAGCGTTTAATTTTCTCTTGATTTTTGAACATTTTCATTCTTTTTTTTTATAAACAGACTTAAAAACTACTTCTTGTTGATACAAAATATACTTTAGGATCTAAAAGCATTGATGTCCTTTTGAACATATACAGTGTACAGTTACAACATAAACTTACATGAGAGCATAATTTTTCTTTGTGAAAAATTACATTATAGATGTAATTAAATAGCGAACAGCTGGTGGGCCAGAAAGCAGTTTTGAAAGAATCCATGCATTTCTTTAATTTTGTATATGTAAAGAGCAGAAAGAGTCATCAAGTATCTTTATTAATTCTTCTCTTAATTGTGTCAGTTATGAAGATTAGTGATATTACTCTATTGTCATTCTGCATTGATTTTTATTCTTTCCAGGGAAATTGCTGGTGTATAGCTCCTAACATGTAGCTTTTGCATTATTTGGAGACTAGATAATTTAAGTTTTCTGGATGGTAGAGAGAAAAAATAGAAGCGAGGTCAGGAAAAATTCTCTTTTTTAAACTTGTTGAAATGAATAAATTTACTGTAAAATTTAGCAAGTTTTACTTTTTATCATGCAGAGCAATTGTATCTCAGAAATTTGCTGACACAAAAGTAGGCTGATGGAAGGGTAACATTCTAACTGACTTTTAAAACACTTCTGAAGGCAAATAAACCAGCTTTTCTCCCTTTCATCTTCCCTGAGATGAGACCATCTGCTAGGAACCAGTGTTGCAGAGGAGAGGAATGATGTCTGTATTTCTTATGCTGTCAGATGAAAGTGGGGTGTAGAACCTGACTGTTGTTCCACTGTTGTTCCTAGGGTAGATTTATTTATTTATTAATTAATTTTTTAACAATGTGACTGAGTTGCTGCAAGTTGTATAGATATAACACGTTTTGGAGATGTCTTCAGCGAGCAAATCATTCAGAAAGGTAGATATTTAACAATGTAACTTTTTTATTTTAGTAGCCCTTTTCAATGTCTGAAATGTTCGGGGTTTTTTGTGTTCGTTTCTTAATCTCCTATGGGACAGGCTTTTATGCCATGTTCTCCATTTTTATTGCAAGTATGCTGTGTGGTTTGAACATCAGCCTTTCTTATTACTTCTCACTGGCAATTAAAAATGGAAACATCGTGTTGTTGGTTCTGGGTTTCTATTGTGTGGGTATGTGTGTCCTTTTTGTCACTTTCCAATGCATCTATTTTCCTGTCATTTTGATTTCAGAATGGCCAGACTCCACTTATGTTGGCTGCTGAGCAAGGCAATTTAGAAATTGTCCAGGAGCTTCTCAAGAAGGGAGCTAATTGCAACCTTGAAGATGCAGTAAGTATTAGTGTTTCATGTGATGGTATGTAACAGTGGAGGAACATGAAATTTCAAGGGGCAGGCAAAGAAAGGGAATTTAGATTGGTGTTGAGCTTAGGAGGGAGAAAAGCAGGTGGGAAATGATGATATGTAAGAGAAATTTTATTCAAAGTCGATTAGTTTTTCTATTTCTCTGCGGCCTCATGAAGGGTAGGGATATTCCTCAGACATTTAAAACATCTTGATCTGAATGTTGCTGCTGTTTCTTCTGGGAAATTAGAATAGAGAAATACAGCATCAAAAATGAGGTCCAAGTGATTTTGCTCATCTCAGTGTTGTTAAGGTATGTCAGTGGGTTGAATTTTTGTTCATTTGTTTGGGTTTTTTTCATTTGGTTTTGGTGTTTTTCCAGTAGATACATAGGGAGAATTTAGGTTAAAGGATTATTTCAGGTACAAATGAGAATGGTGGCAGAGAGGGGTTTTAAATATATGAATTGTCTTTGTGCCTCAGCAAAAGGGGTTGACTCCAGATGAAAGATGCCCAAAACAAGTGAATAGGACAGAGATATTGTTAGAAAGTTTTGAAAGGTCTGTGTATTCCAGTAAAGAGTGATAAACAGGAATATTTATCTTTTTTTTTCTTCTTTTTTTTTTTCTCTTTTGCACTTAGTTTAAGTGTAGCAGTATGGACATCCAGTAAAGGTCTGCTGTGGAATCTGTCACCTAAAAAATCCAAAACAACAAAAAACAACCAAGTGTCTATTGTTTTGAGACTTGTCATTATAATCTCTATAAATGCCACAATTTTTGTACTTCTAGGAAGGACAGCTACCTTATAAATGCTTGCTATATTTTATAAGTGTGTAGCATGTAAAAAAATCAGTCCACACCTGGATGTGCTTAGAGCAGTG
>VZTN01018208.1:2735-17712 GCA_013400515.1 Erpornis zantholeuca
TATACTCCAATAAAGCAATTTAAATGTGTGGAAAGCCAGGAGGTGTACTGGCTGTCTCAATAGGATTAATCAACGAAGATTATGACAGGAACTTGATGCAGATGTAAATAAACTTCTTTTGAAAAGGAGGAAATCAAATAACTGAAATTCCTTAAAGTTTTTTATTCTTCCAGTCAACTCCTCAGTAATCACCATCTGTTCCCAGCAGCAGAAAAGGAGAGGGATCTTGTCCCTCCCCATCATAAAGATGTATTCCTGCTTGCACATCTACAAATTAAAGTGGAAAAGTAGCCATGAATTTGAGATAGCATGAAAGCTTTCTTGAGTTAGGGAAGAAAACAAACAAGTCAGGATACAGGTGAAGAAGCTGGGGGAGGAGAGATAGGGCAGTGTGGAAGCAGGTAAGAGAGGGTGGGAAGCACTGATGAAGCTCTGTCTCCCCAGAAGAGCTACTATGTGACTTTGGACAACTACCTATTCTTTGCCCTGAGATTAACTCCTTTAAAGCAGGTAAAAGGACAGTTTTGCAGTCTTTAAAATAACCTATTTAAAATCACCATTCTAAACACAGAAACAAAAATGACATTTAAAAGGAAAAAACCAAAAATGGAAGTGCCTGATGATCAACCAATTCAAATACGAGGGCATAGTCATCAGCTGAATTAGATGCTTATCTGAAAACATTTGCAGCTCCTGTCCTTACAATTCTGATATGCATTGAAATCCAGCTCAATCCCACACAGCAGGAGGTACAACCACATACGGAAGTTACAATTCTAATTGCGACATATCTGTGCTATAAATGCCAGGTCATGTCAAATATTCTTCTTTGCCTCTTCAAAGTCACAAGCGACAACTTCACTGAAAACAAACTGCTAATTTTCCATTCTACAATCACAATATTAATTGTAAACTCACTCATTCTAGAACCTTCTAGCATTCTTGGATTTTACTTCAGAGGCCACTTCAGCCATGCATGCCCAAAAATGTTTCATTCAAAATGGAGTTTGACTCTTTGATTTTCCAGTCATCATGTTACATTGATTAAGGTACAATAAATCTGCTGTTCACATTTTTGAGTCGCATCTGTGAAGCCATGTTGAGACAACTCAGTTCAAATAATAAAGTTTCATAATTAATTTCTCTCTCTCCTTTCTGATTTCCATTTTCCAGTTAAAAAAACAAAACAAAACACAGCAAAAAAAAAACCAAAAAAAACCCCACCTAAAACTAAAGAAATACATTATAAACAGAAAATGTTTTTATGCTTAATCAACTTTTCTTTTGAGGCAGTATTGTGATGCCTTATTTTGCTAATTTTGCAAACATTTATGTACACCTATCTGTTAAACTGGATCGATAATTTATTGCAAGACATATTTTTTCACATTCAGGATTAATGCCTTAAATTAAAAAAAAAGCTTTTTGAGGAAAGAATTTATCTTATTTATAAATCAAGGTGAAGGCTCCAAAGTTGGAAAGATAGAAAGGAGAAGAAATAACTAGATTGGTATTTAGATATGTACTTAACCCTAGCCAGACTATTAGAAGATTGCCACTTCCCTTAAATTCCTTTTAAGTATGAAGATAAAACTGCTGCCTTTTTCCACTTTGGTCTGGTGATTTCAAAATTCTATTTCCATTCTGAATTGACTTCTTTGCTTCTCTCCCTCTTTACCTTTCTTCCCACAGGATTCAAGCTTTCATTTTATGTTTGGATTTGATTTTAAACCTTGTCTCAAGAACAAGAAACATACTTCTTGCTTTAACTTCTACCAAATAAAATACTAAATAATCCTGCGATGACAACTGAAGAGCATGTGTCTTTAAAGAACGCATAAATATGTGCCACTCAGTAAAGCTACAGATGGCAATACTGAAAAGGACTCAAAGACACAGCTGACTCCCTCTGGAGTTGCTACTAGAACAGCCCAAAGGCAGACTGGAGTGACATGCCCAGGGTAAAAGAAGGTACATGCATGAAGACTGGTAAAGAACCAAACTTATGAGCCCAAATTCAAGATCAACCAGCTATCAAACTTTTGTCTTTTCTTTCCCCCTTACACACTGCAAGGATATGTTAAAAGCAGTTACAACATTAGGCATAATTGTCCTTTGGAAACTATCAATATTTTATAAAAAGGCAAAAAACCCCCAAGCCAAACCATAAGCATTCTTATGATAATGGGCACCCTAGTGTCTTTTTCTAAATGATGAGTCCAGAGAGCCTCTAAATCACTCTGCAACCCTCTAAGCTATTAATAGATTCACTTCTACTCACACTTTTTCAGATTTTGTTTGTCTGTATTGGCAATATACCAGCAAAGATGGTAACAAAGTGTCTTGGGGTGGCTATATGATACTGTCCTCCCTATTCTCTGCCCTATGCCAGACATGAATCCTGTGCATTTTTGTGTCTTTAAGCTGGATCCAAGAGAAAGGGAGAAAAAAAACGAGTGGTTTTGTATTTAAGGACACATAAAAACACGCCCCTGCATTCCTGCTGCTGCAGGGCAGGGGAAGCACCTTCCTGCTTTTAGCCAGCTCACAGCTCCTTTTCTCAGGAGTTCAACTCGTTTGCTTTTACGCTAGTCTGTAGCTGAGGCAAGAAGATTTTCCCTGGAACTTTGGCTTCTTCTTCTCTTCTGGACCATTCAGCAACACCAGAACATCATCAGGAGACCCTACACTGTTGGCCTGGAAGGGCCCACATGAAACCCCAGCTCCAAAGAGGAGAGAGAGCCACTCAAAAAGCATTCTGAAATCTACCCAGGTTCTCTCCACCGCAAGAGGTTTTATTATTTAGTATTACTCTTTTCCCATNCACCGCAAAAGTTTTTTTTATTTAGCATTATTTTTTTTTTTTTTTTTTTTTTCCCATGCCTGCATGAACTCTGCTTGTTAAATAAATAATTGTTTTTTTCACTTTCCTCCGAGGAATTTCTTCCCAATCTGTGGGAAAGGAGAGGCTTACACCTGCCTTCGTAGAAGGAGATGATCCTTTCAGAATGTTTTCCTTAAGTTGTCTCAAACTAGGCCACACAGGCAAAATTATTTCCCTTTTTATGGGGCCCAAACACTTTTGTTGAAGATAAAAAGACAACAAGTGGAAGAAAACTCCATGGCCAAGTTAAAGTGGAAGAAGCAATGCATTTTAAAATACACAAAATGTTATTCTATTGAATTCTCACTATTAAAAATGCTGGGGTAATAATACAAAGATCTAAACCAGGGAAGTTATTTTATTCTGTAAGGGAAATAAACATGTTCCTGTAGCATTAAAGATATTATTATCAAGGACCCTTGATCAAATTTTTCTTACATGTATGGCACAAAACTCAACTTAGTCTCTCAAGAAAAAAGTCAATAGCATTCTGTACCAAACCATAACCCTTTACAGAGGGTTTTAACACAGGACTCATCAATGTTTTACTACAATGGTTTTTAAACCCACTATATACAGAAAAATTCTGCATTACACTCCAATTATTTTTATGTTTATTAGGAAATAGAATTCCACTGTATTTTCATAAACATCTGACCACAGATCAGGGATAGCAAGTTAAGCCACACAAACCACATATGGCTTGCAAGAAATGGACATACAAGTACAATGCTGATGCTGTGCAACAAGCCTGGCAGCATTTTGTGTTGGCACACAGCATGCTACATCCTTTTAATCCCCAGGTACAAGCCAGAGACAGACAATCTGTTGTGCCTTTCAAACCACATGTTTATCTGAAAAGGAATTAGTGGGGTCAAAGTTGACTCTTCATAAAAGAAAATCAGCTTGAAAAACTGCATTTTCCCTAGCAAAAGTTACTCCCAAGCTATTTTGCAGAACAATTTTGTACTCCTTCCACCCAATACAAATCACGCCAGTGAGTGGAACAGGTGTACAGAACTGCAAGTCCATGAAAATGACTGCCCATTGCCTTCACTGACAATGTTCAAGTCAGCAAAGACACAGTTACAGAAATGCTGCACTTGCCTCTTTCAAAGGTCAGGAATAAATGTGGTGACTGCTCATCAAAGTATCTGCGGAAAAATCTTACAGCTGGAACAGCTGGAAGAAAAATGTCAGTGCCAACCAAAGGACGTAACTGCACGCCACAGACAACAGCCAGAACATCATTCTTTGAGGTCTCACAGCAGGTAGCAAAGGAATGGATTTTTTTTTCTTTTCTTTTTTTTTTTAATAACAGATTGTTTAGTTTATCTGGAACCAGATACATTTTACCTGCTGCTGCCAACTGCCTTTGGGAGCACTGCAGTATCAGATATTCCTTTTAGCCTCTGCTTTACTTGGAGCTTTTCACTTTCTGATGACTCTGAAGGAAGGAGAAATAATTAGGGCACAATAGAGGTGTATGAAAGTGGCCATTGTGAAAGGAAAATTGGACTTTTATTGGTCTCAGCCTTAAAATTGCTGGGGGAAGCTGGGAAAAAGAGATGCTCTTGTAAAAAGATGGATAAAAAAATCCCATCTCATCCAGGAAGTCTCTTCTCTGATGCCAGAGGACAGTTCTGGCTTTAGAAAGGCTCATCCCATCCACTGTTTCAGAGGCCTGCCTGCAGTAGCAGTTGCTATTAAGCAATCTGTTTATAATGAATTCACATTCAGAAGAGCAGCACAGATAGAAAATCTTTAGGCAGAATTGCCATTATCTTAAATCCACCAGTGCCAGAAGTGTGTATAAAGATGGACATTAAAATTTTCTCAAATGTTATACACAGACCATACTGGCTATCACTACAGCCACTGCAACTATAGTGTAAGATAAAAACAATTTAAAAAGCAATTGGCTATAGATATGACGAAAATGTAATTACTACTTAAACTCACAGATATTTCATGAAGAAAAAATAACTTTTTTGAGGGGAAAACCTACTTTCGGACATTTTTCACTTCTAATTTTTAAAGGCTTGTACTACCAACGCCTTGCACCAACACATCAAGTTTCTAAAAAGTTGTCTTGACTTGCACTTAAGCCTCTTGGATAGTACCATAAGAGGTGACATATGGTGTAGTTAAAGATTCATTTTATCACAAGAATGATGATGCACTTACAGGAAGGATGAGAATGCCAGACTGCCTTCAACAACCTCCATGGCTCCATTGCATGGCATAGACTCAACATCTGAGGGGCACCATAAATGTGTTAATACTAATTCCAGCAGTCACATAATTATGACTGAACAAAGCCAAAGCAGCCCTGCCTACTGCAGTGTAATGTGACTCTGCTTTTGCATAGGAAGGGAGTGCCGTGCAAGCTCCTGCAAATGCCATCTGGCTTCTGCATTACGGCCACAGTAACAGCACTCATAATTCTCTCTGTAGAACATATATTAATGAATCCAGAGAGCTGAAAGTAGTTTACAAGCCAGGATCACTGTCATAACACTGTTTCTCCTGGCAGCAAACACCTCAGGAAGGACAGGATGGGTGTGTGGGGAATCGTAAGTGGGAGAGATGAAGCAGGGGAGGAGGGGAGCTTGTTAAAAAAAAAAGAAAAAAGAAAAAATGAAAGCTTGCTAAATAAGCACAGATTAAAATTTTAGAATTTGTGATCAAAGTCCACCACATAAAATGCTAACTTTCTTCTCCAGCACCAAAGTATCCTTCTATGTTGCATTACAAATTTCAGAACAGAAGACAACAAAATTTCACAGCAAGCTTCAAGCTAAAAAAACACAGCAGAGCTGTGAGACCTCTAAGTTTCGATTTTGTTGAGAATTGCTATGAACAATTTCTTTGAGATAAAATAGACACTGGAATATTCTAAGTCACAGGGGAGAGCCTGTAGTTTTCAAATACCAGGGCTTGTATGATCCACAAAATACTAGAAACACTGGTTAAAAACTTCTCTCTTAATGAAGTCATGAAGCCTCTCAGAGTCCAGCATGTGTCCTAATCATTACAGGCTACCACAGCAGTGGCTACAAGAGAAGACTGAAGCCTAGATGACAGACTGGGAGCAAGAGAGGAGCCAGAAGAAATCATATCACAAATGCTTTTGCTGTTACTTTTAGCTACTTTTATAAGAGTAATGCTGGTGGGACCCTGAATAGTGCCTGTCTCAAGTAAACATCTCCCTGATAAACAAAACTGGTAACTACTGAGGAGGAGAACTCTGGTTTACATTTAAAGAAGAGAACATACTGAAGTTTGGAAAAACACAGAACCAGGCATTACAAACTGCTCTCCTACCATGTGATCACATTTTTAAGGTGTTTTATCTTAATTCCTAAATAAACTACTTTGTATTTTATTACAGACTGCAGTCTTGCAGGACATAGGAAGTTCGTACAGCAGGAAAAAAAAGACAAAGCAAATCCAACAGTGGTTAAAAACATGCAAATGAAGTTTCATTGGAAGTGCTGACAAATAGATGAAAACAATCTGTTCTTTAACATTCTCATGTCTCTTGCTGATCAGCACAACCACTGCAAAGCCAAACCTCCTACCTCTCAGCATTACTGTTACCAAACAACCTGGTAAGAGAAAGAGTAACCAGCTGGAATACAACAAGAACAGATGAAACAGTGGGAAAGTTATATATTCACTGAAAATAATTCTACTTAGAAAAGCCATCACGAGATCTTCCAATTCGACTAAAATTAAACTCAACTAAATTTAACAGCAGACTTCAGA
Source organism: Erpornis zantholeuca (assembly GCA_013400515.1). NCBI lineage: Eukaryota > Metazoa > Chordata > Aves > Passeriformes > Timaliidae > Erpornis > Erpornis zantholeuca. The sequence goes on from VZTN01018208.1 coordinate 9,391, forward strand.
GCACTTGCTTAATGTCAATAGTGGAACAAGGCCATAGGCCATAACGTACCCTTATACCCTTGACCTAGCAAAGTCCAAATTGTTCTTCATTTCGTTTGGAATTTAAAATAAATAAATAAATAAATGAATGAATGAATAAATAAATAAATAAATAAATAATGCCCGCAATCAGAGGACATGCTCTACAAGTAATTTTGTAGGACCTGAAATGGGGAAGATAAGCAACATTAGATTTCCATAAACAGAGTACACATGAGGACATAAACAGCAACACAGAAAACCTAGGTTAAATATTAACCTGCCTTTCTCATTTACTGTGTAGTTATCAAAGGCATGCCCCAGCCTTTTTCAAAATAATGTGTGCAAGTGCCTATCATACCTTTTCAAATTTTGCCAGCAACTCACGTAAACTGAAGTTCAGGCCAATCATCATTAAGTGTCTCCCGAAGCCTACATTTTCCTGGTACGTCCTCCAAGCCACGTCTATAGCCTTCAAAAGGTTTCTCTCTTTCTCCACCTATACAGTCTCAAAATACTCTGAGCGCTCCAGTGCGTGTCCCTGTCCTGGGCTGTGTTCCCCTGGGAACATTTCACGCAGCGCCATCGTCACAGTCTCCCTGTCCCTGCTCCATCCCATGGGCTGGACACCCAGAGGTGAGCCGCTGACACTGGGTGCTGCTCCTTGCAGGGTTGACCTGACCTCATGGCACTGCGGGGATCTCCTTGTCTCCACACCTCCGCAGGACTGCCTCCAGCTCACCTCAGCAATGGCCTGCAGGATCCAAGTGCTTCTTGCAGGCCTCAAGGTCAGTGTTTGGTCTCAGTGACCCTGAGTGAGAAAAGCTATAACCTGCTGGTATATGATGGGTGGAGAGGAGGAACAAGTCCTTCCACGTTGCTCCAATCAAGGGAAAAAAAACCTGAGAGAAATTTCTGTCTATTGAAAGCACCAAAAACCATCTTCTCAGACAAGTTAAAATGGGATGAAGCACACTTCATCCTAGGAAACACGGTGGTGTGATCAGACAGAAGGCCATCTCTCTTCTGCCTTCCTCAGAGTCAGCACCATGGGCTGGCACTGTTATGACAGTAACCAGGCACCTCCAGCCCTCTTCACTTTGCCCAGGAGATGCTGCTGCGCCACAGAAAAGCCAATACCCATTAGAAGTCGTCTAAAAAGTCACTTCCTTTGTCTATGCAAAAAAAACCCCGTCCAGCAAAGGATCCTGCTGCAACCTCCAAAGCCTTCGCTGGGGATCTCCTCCTTTGGTGCCGTCTGCTCTGACAGCCGTGTGGTAATCTATCCCCAGCATTTGTTTATTATTGTAATCAGCATCCTCCCTTCCAGCAGCCCTGGTGCTGTTCCGAAGCCAAGCACACTCCCCCTTCCTGGAGGCCTCCCTGCTGGAAAACCACCACCACCCCTGAGGCTGCAGAAAGCCCAGACCAAAACCCCTCGCTCGCCCCTTTTCCTTCCCCTCGAATGGAAAGGTGGCTGTTCAGTCACTGAGCAAGCTTTGGAGCTTTAAAAGCAACTAGTGCTGCACAAAGCCACCACGGGCTGGGGCTGCTCAGGAGGGCAGGCTCAGCGCTGCCAGATTGTTTTCCATATGAGCATTTGCTCGCCCGCGGGAAACCTGACACCCCATGGGTGGCTGTGAGGAAATCACTCCATTTCAAACCATTCCCACTGGAAACCCCATGTGCATGTGAAGGCCTATTTAAGCTGCTATTAATGCCTTCCGCACAAACACACATTACTCAACCACCAAAACCAGATTCAGTAATAGCTGCCAGCAAGTCAGCAAATGTATAATTGAAACCAAACCAGCAACCCATCACTTGCAAAACCCGCTACAACCAATTCTCCTATGAACACATCGGGTATCACATGCTGCTTTTACTTTTATTTTATTTCACCCAACCATCATATGAAGTACCAATGAACTCACCAGTAGCAAAACTATCTCTAAAATTATTTTGAGCTAGTGGATTATACTGATATATCTAGTATGGGTGGGGATTTTACAAATAACTCTGAAGGGGGAAAAAAAATATTGGCATTAGCGGGATTTTTACTTGGTTTATTTGTACTTTGCCTCCTGTCTGTATGTTTTATGTGGACATATTACACAAACTGCAGAAGTGCTTGCAAAATAAACTAAGGAAAGTTTTCCAAAGGTGACAGAACTAAAACAGCTTTATAGCACATATAAAGATCAGCTCAAACAGTCTGAATTTATTCCACTGCTTCTGCAAGCAAAAAGCCTATTTATCATGTTCACATACTATTCTTTTCCAAATTAACTATTTACAGAAGGAAAAGCAACACATTAGAGTGAAAAACTAAAACCATTCTGCGAGAGATATAACTAGAATCAGTATTTGAGAATCTCCTTTCTTCTCCTGCAAGACAGACAAAATTTGGATCCTATTCCTCTGCACACTAAGGCTTTCTGCTGCTCTTGGAGATAAAAAAACCGTTGCAAACCAGAAATGAGCAGCCTTTAGATTCATTTCAGAGATGTTAGTGTGTATAAATAAAAATGGATGTCAGTCTGGATTATAACGAAGCTTCATAACTCCAGGACTGAATCCAAATATACAACATTAATTTTACGTTTGGTCTCAGGCTTCACACTTACATAACTTGTTTTCCAATTTTCATTTTTCATCAAAAAATCACACATTCTAGATCTTTCACCACTATTAGATGCAAATGAAATGCCCTCTAAGGTGAACATGTACCATTTTGCATAATTCTATAAAAGGTTATCAAATATTTATGTATACACATGATGTTGGACCAATGCTGCCAGCAAAACAGCTTTGAAAATTGTACTGAATAATGACTTTTTCAGTTGCTCTCTCACATGAAAGCGCATTGCAGTACTTGAGAAATTCTGAATTTGTAGAAGACATTAAACTAAGTTTTACATTGACCTGGGTTTAATATAGCCTCTGCATAGCCAGCAGTTCTGTACATACGACCATGTCAGATCATAAGCTCCAAAAATACTACATACATTTAAAGACAGCTTTACATTACTTATTGCTACTAAAGTTTTTAAAGTTTTCTTGATCAGCTTCATCATAATTTTCCTTAAAAATAGCTCTGTATACACTTGGCAACAAAAATGCAAATTTTATACTAAAAACTACAGTTATTACACAGATAATATATTTGAATTTGAGAGTCCAAACAAATTCACATTCTGAGAGTATAAGCTCGCATGGAAATACATGATCTAGAGGTAAAACAAGCACAACACCAAATGTAACAAAGCATCCTTCCAAAGTGCTCTTGTAGATACTAAGACCCACAACTGGGAATTTAAAACACTGGAAAGAACATGCTGCTGCAGAAGATTATGTGCAGTGAAGCTTTTTGTTACTTTTGGTGTTAGAGTGGTTTTGGTGCATTTTTTCATGTGTCTTAAATAAGAACATAAAACTGGATAAAAATAAAACAACCAGCTAACAGCACTTTATAGCCATTGGTAATGTTACTAATGGCAGCCTGCAAAATGCAAGGGCCATCAAAAGAAAAGCACTTCTATCAAGTGATAGAAGTAGGAAGGTAGGTAGGAAAAGGATGGTCAGCACAGCAGCCTGTAACACAACTATGATCACATCTACTGGAAACTGTTTTTAGGTGTGGGTTCTGAAGTTCACACCGCAAAAATCCAGGCTTAAGAGCCTCATCATTTAGGAAGGCATAATGCAGAGATTATAGAACTAATATCAGAATTTTACATCTAAAACCTTATTACTGCAAAGAATTAACCCCCCCCCCCACTTTTATCAAGTAGAAATCTAGAAGCAACTGAATGTTAAGATATGGCAAATGAACCAGCGAAAATCAATGAAACCAAACCTAGGTAATGAAAAAAAATTATTCCATTTCTACTTGAAATAAAAATACCTGACCAGCTTGGAGATGATCTTACACACACCTCTACATTTCAATTTCAGAAAAAATAAGTCTTTTAGACTTTACTGTGTGAAATAACATTAAATATATATACAATAAAGAATTTGCTTCACACTTGAGATGATGTGCAAAATATACAAGAAAACTGTCATGCTATACACAACTTGACTTTGGAATGCAAACTAAAGAAAGAGGAAGGTTTTTTCTTTTTCTGGAAGAAAAATGGAAAAATAAAGAGCAGCAAGAACCTTAAGAGTAAATAAATGACATTGTTTATACTAGGAACGTACATACATCTTATGTGACTCACAACAGCAAGTAATGACAACAAAAAGATAAAAAGAAGAGTGTTGCCTTGTGTGACTCAGATGTAAAGGGCACAGAGGTCAATAGGTGGTTACAGCAAGTCGATACATCCTGTTTTCACTCAAGACATGCAGCTTCAGACAGGCACACAAAAAAATCCAGCAGTTCAAAAGCACTGTGCTGTTTTCACCTGCCTTGAAAAATATCTGGTGTCAATCTGATCAGACCAGGAGGGGGAGATGCCCTCTCCCTTCCTACAGCAGGTCAGCATTTACAATACAGAGCTAACACATTGCTCCAGCAAGGTCAGTCCTACACTGAGGCTTATTATCCATTGAACCCAACATAAAGGTTTCAATTAAGAAGAGACTCACTGATAACCTCTGCCAGAAGTCAAATCACTCAAGCAACATAGTACTTCAAGGACTAGCAATTCATCAGGACAAACAGACAAATAAAATTCTTACAATAAAGAGCTACGAGTGGCAGGATAAGACAAAAGTAACATAAATACGATTGCCAAAATTACCAGTTAGGTATCTATTACAGTGGCGACTGCAATGCAGATCATGAATTACATGAACTTTCCTAGAGCTTAGAGCAGGACACTGCAACCATTGGATTTGTTTTCCTTTTATTTTTTTCCTCTGTGACTAAAGGTATTGGTTTGCCTTGGCAGGTATAAATACAGGGATCAAGCAGTTCCATTCAGTGGTTTGTCCTGTGCAATATCTGCCACATTCAGTGTCAGAGATCTGCATTAGGTAAGCACAGACTGTGGCTTCCTCAAATGAGACAAGACTTTAAACCTCAAGAACAAAATCTCATAGAATTCCAGATGTAGTCTTGATGACAGGCAGTGCTATACTGCCACTAAAGATTAGTAGAGGACTGGGTGGTTTGGTGGTGGGCTTTTTTGCCCTCTTATTTTTAACTTGTTTGGACAGCACATGGCTTTCAGCAGCTTTATGAATCAACCATGATTTTACAATGGTTTAGTCTTAAATATAAACGGTTGTGTTCTTTGAATTTTCCAGTAGAACCCAGCCCTAAAAGCAGAATATTTCAAATATTTTCAAAACACAAAAAAATAAGGAAATGCCTCATACTTGGAGTATAACTAACAAGAAATTAGATGTCAAAGGGAAGTATGTAGGAAAAGTGCCACCATGGCATCTATTTCATGCATAGGGCATTATGAAATTTACTGAACAACAGACTGAGATTTAAATTCCACTTATGAGAATGACCAGAACATGAAGATTTGAATCCTGACCCTAAATGACAGAATGAAGGAGACAGCAGAGAGTATGGATGAAATCTGGCTTTTATGCCAGGCAGGAATTTCCTCATCAGGTGTTACTTTCTGGTTAGTAGTGGTGACTAAATAAAATGTTCCTATTTACCAGCAGTCTATAAAGACTTCACTGGGGAAGCCTCCTTCTAAAACTGTTAGTTGCCTTTCCTCCTCGTTTCCCTTATTCAGGTGTAAGACACTGGTGCTTGCTTGCAATAATCACACTGGAAATCAGAAAGCATCAGGGCACCTCGTGATCAGTCTTAAATAGCATTTTTAATGCTGTTCTCTTTGCACAGAAATGAATGAACACATTATCTTAGATACACTTATTAACATCTTTATTTAAAAGGGTAAAACTGAAAAGAGGGGGACTGCCTAGTGGTGATGTAACATGACAGACTGCCAAAGCAACACATCCAAAAAAGGATTCTACAGACTGCATTAACCCACACCCAGAATAAATATCCACTTTCCCAAGTTTGAGAAATGGGACTTTCAGTATTTTGGCCCAATCTGAAAAACATTTTCCTTAAAAATTTTCTTGACTGTAATGAGAATAGTTTTATAGCTTTCTGACAGCTTAGCACAATAAAAGCCTTGTTAAATCCATGCATATTATAAATCTTTAAAAGAATTTTCTACAAGAAGGGATTATTTATATATTTATTACTCAGTAAATGGTACCCACCTCTTGAGATACTAAAACTGACCAATGAAAAGACAATTAATTTAGTTGTTTTTAGACAAGTACTCAATCCAAGTAGTGGAAAGACCACAAAAATATATCCTAATTTCAGAGTTTGTATTAAATAATTGATAGAGCATCTTAAATTCTACAGCACTAACTCAGTATCTGTGGATTAAAATCTCATTCAAATAATATATTGCAGTTTCCTCTTACTTTGCTTCTTACCAATAGCATAAGACTCAAGTGTCTAACATGTATTCAGTGCCATTTCAGTTATCCTGTGTAATTTATCTTCTTTCCAGACTCCAAGGTTTACTTTCTGACTCAGTCTGCCCATATATTATGCCCTAGCTTGTCTTGTATTCTCAGTTAACTAAGTGGCTTTATCTTGCTGGAAGGAGAAGTACTACCTGGATCTAGCTGATTTTGGGGTTTTATGGTCTTTTTGAAAGCCCCTGAGAATGGGACTCTCCCTATCCAATGAAAACTCTATTCTCAGCCATAAAAATACTCTTTAGCTGTAAGCTTAACAGTCAACCTTTCTGTATTTGAGTATTGGCTAGGCATTTAAAAAGAGTTAAAGGCAATGTAATTGGTAAGATTTCAAGTAACTTTTTGTCTATGAAGCGAGTATTCTTAAACATTTACCAAGGAATGGGCCTCTATATCAACTTTAACAGTGCACAAGAGAAGAGCAGTTAAGAAATTTACTCTTGGGAGTATAGCAAATGGCTATCTACTAAGAGGTTCTATCAAACCACAGAAGATCTATTTCCTAATCAAGCAAGAAATACCAAAGTATGCCACTGCAATTTACCAAAAAGGTGAAGGTTTTGTTTGTTTTCAAAGTTCACTAAAAAAGATCAATGACACTCAACTACAGGGATGTTCTATTAACATTTATTTCAAATCTTTTCATGCTGTGGAAACTGCATCAAAGCAGCAATCCACAATGCTTCACCAAACTGAGCTTTTGCTCTGAGTGGAGAAATAAGAGTGTCTGATGGGGGACTTACCTTAAAGGCCTTATGACTGATACCATAGGACAACCTCATGTTCCTCTAAATTAATTTTCAAAGCACAGAATTAAACCTTAAAAACTGGTTTCAAAATTAGGGCCTAAGTGTTGGAATGCAGAAAGAGTATTCATTCTTCTCATTAACTGTGTAATGATCCTCCAACTCAGCAGTTAGACAAATTAAATGAATAAATTATATTCTTGTTTCTTCACTGAACATATGAAGAGAATGGGTTTTTGTTTTTTTGGTTTTTTTAACTGAACAAGTTAAGTTAGTACTTATTAAATCAGTAAGTGTTACAGGTAAAATAAAAAGCCCTAGAAGTCCACATTCTGATCAAGGATGACAAATACTCAATGCTGTTAAGAAATGAAATTATTCTATTTTGTAGCCAACACAATTGGGAAGAATCATGCTTCCCAAGCACTCAAGCACATCGAAGGAACACATGAGAGATTTCTGTATGCAGGACTGACAATTCTGCTATTCATATTTTCACATGCATATAAATTAATCAGAAATTAATTAATATTACTTTTATCAGTGAGGCAAAATGGAAAAATTGTGATGCAACACTGCAAGTTAACAAATAAAGTACAAATTGCAGGGATTCTTTTAAAAACACCTTTGTTTCTGTCTGAGAAAAAGTTTCCAAGGCAGTTAGAAAGCACCTCAGAAAGAGGGGACAAGCTTCCTCTGAAGACCTTTAGCATTTAAGAACAGTAAATAAAATACTTGAATTAGAAGGCCTCAAGGAAGCCAATCACTTTATCTTTCCTAGCTGAATTTTATTAATTTAATTAACATTAAAGCTTCCAACAACCATTATCTAAGGACTTCCAAGGGACTATCATGTGCTCTTAAGTAACAGGATGGTTGAGAACAGTTTTTCATATAATGTTGCAGATCTTTCTGGCATCTCCCACAGCAAGAAGTGTTCTCTACTGCAATGCCTGAATAATTGGCCTACAGTCTTTGCTTCACACAGATTGGTTTGGTCTCTTACCTCCTACCTTTTTTTTTTCCTTAATTCAGTCTGTGAAATTATTCCTAGCATTTACCAGAGTAAGAACTT
>VZTN01018208.1:22068-42371 GCA_013400515.1 Erpornis zantholeuca
AGCTTAAAACTTTTTCTTTCCTCTTTAAATATATTGTTTTGCTAGCGAAGAAAATGGCAAGACACGTATTCACATGTAAAATCTATTTGGATTTTTTCTTAATTAATGTAACAGCAGTAAAACTTCTGAAGGGAATGAAGGGAGAACCAGAAAACAAAAAAGGACCATCACTATTTCATGAAGCACATTAAGCACATTTAGGAATGCTAGGCGACTTCAGGGAAATTTATGTCCATTTTAATTATTGCCTCAATATCTCTCAAAAGAACAAAAAAACTGGAGAAAAGCTGTACTAATCTCAGAACAGCTCAAGTAGTAATAACAAAAAAGTATCTCAAGTTGTCAGGAAAAGAAAAACAGTATTTATACCAACCTTTATGTTAGAAAGCAATAATGCCTGAAAAACATGTACAATGGCATGTGTGGATGGAAGAATTACTATTAATTGCTACTTTATTAAGTAAGGAGATTAGGGAGTAATATGCTCATGAAGGCTCAGGTACTCAATTTAGGTTTATTTGCAATGTTTTCAGTATGTCTGAAGAGGCTGATATTATGGCAGAACACTTACAAAAGAAAGCAAAATTAGTCCAAAGGATTTATTGTAATAGAAAGAACAAAGGAAGAGACCAGCAAAACCTAACGAAACCCAACATAATTAATTAAATTTTATATATTTCAACAATGACATTTTGAAAAGGAACATGAAACAAAAACTTAGTACCCTGACCCCTTTAGCTTGATACTTTTGCAAGTACTGCATGACATTGTACTGACTATTAATTTGCTAAAAGTTGATACCCACTGAAGGCACATGACCCTTTTGACTGTTGCTTTCTTTTTTTCCAGGACAGAAAAGGTATTTATGCTGATAGGCAGCTGTTCTGCAACAATGAAAATAAAGCATCCAAATATCACACCCATGCTACATAAACTTCAGTCAATGTTTCTCATGTTACCATCTGCTGATGTTCTGAATGCCTAGATAAGCACCTGGCCTTGCTTAAAACACCACTAAGGTTTATTTTCTCAATTTTTATTTTTAATGGCTCTCAAAATATCCACTTTCAAAATACTCCATGGGAACAACAACAGCAACACCAAAAGAAAATCCTTCAAAATGCACAAAAAATTTTGCAAAATTGGTACTGCTTTCTAAATGAAAGCCCATGAAGACCAAGGTATGAACGTGCTTAGAAACATCAAAAAATGCTTAGAAATACCAAAAATTAGCCTATGCTATTCATCGTCTCTAACAGATTTACCTAAAATACAGTCTGCAGTATGGCAGCTTTAATAGAAGTGGATGTTCTGTGTGGAAAAAGCTGTTGAAACAAATGCATGAAGAAAATTCTNATAAAGCACCAAAACTCAGCTGGCAGACCTTCAGCCTACAAACAAAATCATTGTGTGTTGGTAGCATCTATCTCCATAACAAGAGTGACCAAACAGCCTCTGCTGGGCACCGTCTGCAGGCCAACTTGACTGACTTTCAGCATTTCAAACTGAAAAGCTAATTCTTGTCAACAAGTATATCAATCTAGCAAATATCCACAGTGAATGGAAGGCAGAAACCAATGACAGTACTATTTGACATGTGACTAGCTCAAGTTCTGAGGATTCATTTATATGCAATATTAGCTGAATATGCAAAATATCAAGTAATTATTGCTATTTTTAAATAAGAAACACACTTTGAATCTATTGTAACAGCATACAGATTCTGAAGAGCATCAAAAGGATAGCTCTTACAAAGTCCTGTATGTATTTTAAATGCTACATCTCAAAAACTTATTTGAGGTTAAATTACCATCTTGTTTATGCAAAATCCTTTCAATCACTCCTGAGACTTTGTCAGTACTGTTTTCATTATTCATGTCTCTGCTTAAAGGTACCTTATTTTAGCTGAAGTTAATTCTTCTATAATTAACAGCCTAACCAAATTATTCTTAGCTTAACTATTTTAAAGTATTTTAAATTGTTAGACATTCTTCAATTAAACTTACTTAAAAATTACAAGCGAAAACAGAGCAGTTTTCCAGACAGATAATGAAAAAATTGTAATATCATTTTGCTGCAGGAGCTAAGAATTGAACTTTTAACTTTGAAAACAACTGTGTGCCTAAAAAGTACTTATGCTCGTTTTGGAAAAAAAGGAAATAATCAAATATATGATGCAGGAACTATCTTTGATCACCTCCATTATCAATAACTCCATTCTACTACTCCAAAGATAAGTAAGATATCTTTTAAGGCACACCAGCAATCAAAGAAAAGTGGCATGTACTGACATGTAGCAGCACCATGGATGAAAATGTGGTCACTGAAACGCATACTTGACATTATATGAATCTCTCTCTGAAAATCTCCAGATTATTAGCTTCTGTTTAAAAATACAAATAATTATTACTACATTTGGGCACATTTTAGCATAGTCACAATAGATCTTTATTGGTTTTATTGAAATGTAATTAATTACACTTGCAGCAAAGATGCATTTTGAATACACAATTCTTCATTGCTTGTAGAGTTGCTTGATACATCACTTCATTAACCTCAAATTTAGAGGACACTCCTAATCTAGAAAGGTTACACAATTGTGACAACCAAAACTTTAAAACTGTGTTGGAGTTAATCATATCTAACAGGTGTGAGGTTTTTTGTAACCTACATTGCATTGATCCCATTTTCATCATTTTGTATTTGTTTAGAATTCTTACTGACTCATGTTATGGTCTTATACCAATACAGAAGCAGGAACCTCCAGAACTGCTGTTGAACTCAAAGTTCAAATGAGTAAGGGTTGTTTGTTGATTTTTTTTTTCATATATTTAAATTGGGAAAGGAGTCTTCCCTTCTCCACAGCCTCTTTTTTTTTAACAACTGCTTTCAATTTTTGGCAAATGCAGCATTTGCATCTGCATATACTAAGGTTTATGATAAATGAAAGGATGAAATGAAAGAATACAAATTGTGCCTACTAAATTACTTGCAGCAGGCTTCACAATGTTCTCTGTCCCCACATCACCAGTTAATGAGCCTATTTTCAGTAACTCACAGACTTAACAAATCACACAGGGGTATCTGCACCTATTCGGCTCATGCCAGTAACATGCTGAATACTAGAAGACTGCAACTTTTAACAGAAGCTCCCCATTTGATCTTATTGAGAAAAAAACTACTCAAAAATCCATATAATTTAAAGTATACATTAGGGATGCTAAAACCTATTCTTATTNAACATTTTAATTGCTAAAACATACCCAATCCAATTCCATTCACTTTATCTTCTAGAAATGTCTTGTCCGAAGTATCCACCAATTCCCACCAAAGGCTGATTCGTGCTATCAGAAAGCACAGATGATGGGTGAATCCCAGTAGAGATGGAAAAAATGCTCTTTTTACAGTGATCACCTAGAGCAGCCTCCAGGAAACACTCCTCTCTGAGAAAACAGAAGCTGCCAGACATGCTAGAAGAAGGACGTTTTTACTGGAAATCCCTGTAGAAATTCTCTAGAGTGAAAAATGACTGTAATAGTATAAGAAACATTAAACCTAATTAAAAAAAAATTCAAATACAGTAAACATGACTATAGTTAAGTAACTGTATTAGTCTATCAAAATTATTTGGATTAAAATTTTTTAAAAAGCCATGCCAGATGCTATATTTGACTTGCTTTTCAAATATTTATTTCCCAATTTGAAGTATTAACTGAACACATGGGCTTTCAAGGCTCTGAAACAACACAAAAATGTTCAGTTTAGGGAGAAGAAATTTTATAGCTATTTTAAGGAAAAAAATCTATTTGAGATCCACTCTAGTATGCAAATAGTAATATTACTGCCAATGTGCTTACTGGAAGTGGTTTCTTTTTATGGGAGTTTTTAAGGTACTGTAGTTTTTCCTGAAGTCTTTCATTTACCAGTCTTACTTTCTGGAAGTGAATACTGGAAAATATTAATCTCTAAAGCATACTACAATTGAAAAATTAAGATAATATTTATACAAACTGCAAGATGTTTTCTAATCTCTTTCAGCAGTGGGTAAATTTTTGGTCTTTTTAGCATAGTGAGGATACTGTAGGCCAGGCAGCACATCAAATCTGAGCTTAATTGGAGGATGAAGCAAGTGAGAGAATGTTCAGGAAGTGTGCTCTTCTGACAACAGAATTGATATTGACAGAAGGACACAGAGATTACTAAATGGCATATACAAATTAGTGCACTTAAGCTCTGAATTACTAATGAAATGAGAAACATCCATCTCTTTTACCAGCTTCTGCTTAAGCTTTTTCAAAGTCTCAATTTCCCCACATAATTGTTATGTGCAATGTCCACTGAGCAGAGTTTTCTTGGCTGTCCTTTTCCTTGCTTAGCCACAGTGATGGATGACCCTGTAAGACAGACCCTGCAGAATCTGGGGAACGTTATTGACCTCAGACTGGAATACAAATGCCTCTTTAAAAACTAATGATGTACGGTATGATTGGATTGAAACTGGGAAGACTGCACTGGACACACCTACAGTGATCCCTTGCAATGCCGTCTGGGAAGTGTGGGCTAAGAGAGCAGCTAAAAGCTTCACCACTTAAGAGCTGCTGGGAGCAAGGCAATGGAGGTGAAGTGATATCCATTAATAAAAAGATGCAGCTGAGTTCATGCCAAGGGCCTGGGATCACTAAAAGAAAAGCTATTTCTGGAGAATCTTGTTCCACTTATATCCAGAAAAAAGCAGTGTGGTCTGATATTTAAGGAGCAGCTACAATGGGAAAGGAAAATTACCACATGGCAGGAGCCCAAGGCCTCAGCCAAGAGCTTCAGTTGGAAACTAAGGAAAGAAATCCTGCAGCACTGAAACAAGGAGAAGGAATTACTGATGTAACAAAGTATCCGATTTTTCAAAGGAGTTTTAGACAGGCAGGTTACTCCTCCAATCACAATATGAAAAAGATATTTGGCTGCTCTTTGGATAGCTGCATATTGGAGATATACAGCAGACTTAAACATAGGAATCTCTTTCTCACTGCTACATGTTACGAGAAAATACTGGCATGAAAACTGGGCTACATGGGGCACTGACATCTCAAGGACCTGTGTGTCACAGGTAGAGAGGAAACCATTCTTTCCACTTATCAACAAGCTCTTTCCTGAAGTACCAGTAGCACACTCTAACAATTAAGAGACAGAAAGGAGAAAAACTGAAATAATACCAAAAAAAGATGCTAAAAACAATGAAGCAGTAGAAACAGCTAGAGTATTTGTTTGAAGATTAAAGACAGGGCAAAGAAGGAAGACAGAAAGAAAAAGAAAGAAGTAGTGAAGGAGGCATTTTTTTTATTCTTTTTTACTGGGTTAAAATTTTTAAAAATGCAAGCCTTTAGAAAATGCTGCACTGGAAAACATTATAAACCAAGCCATTCTGCTGAAGGAGGTTATAAAAATGAATTATAGAAATGATTGAAGACACTGAGAAAAAAATATATTCCTGCTCCAGTATGTTTTTTAACTGCACTTATTACTGAAAAAATTTTGCTACATAGCCTGGAAAGAAGCAGTGAATTTACCTATGCCATAAGCCTACTGTCAAATCAACTGATCATATATCAGCATTTGTAAGAAATGGATGAATTTACAACAGATCTACAAAGGTGATTCACTGCAGAAAGACAAGCTCATGTATCAAGTAATTTCTATACTCTGCACACATTAGCTGCTTGCTGAAATAAGCACTTTCAACAAAAGTCAAAACTGTACAAAGCACCATGACACAAAAACAGCTGTGGGGTTTGTGTTGGGAGAAGCAATGGCAATTACAGCAGCTTAAAAAAAGATAGCCTCCCTCTTTATTTTATTTTTATGATAAAACTTAATGTGGCCAGAACTGAACTCTGTTTTGGTCCCTTCCTTGGCACCAACACTTGGGCACTTTCATGACAGAGGCACTGCCAGCCCAGGAATAACCCCCAACCCCGCACCTGTCAACCTTTTCTTCCCTTCTGCTGCCCTCAGTAAAGGCTGGAGGAGACCAGGAAAGCTAATTTTTGCAAGGAGTTGAATGACCCTATTGAGTGATTTTTATAGTGAAAAGGTTGCCAACAATCAAAGCATAACTGAATTGTTAAAAGTGAATATTTTGCATTCCTATATATCACTGAAGGAATGCCATTTGGAGTTACAAGTAGTTTGTCAACCAAGAGAGAAAAACACTGCTTAGGAGAGATGTAGAGGGGAGGAAGAAGCATCAACAATGGCAGCCCAGACAGTCATAGCAGGGATCAAACAAAGTCAAGAGCCAGAGCAAAAGACACCTGCAAAACAAAGTTGGCATTGCAGATGAGAAGGTAAGAAAGAACATTTTGAATGCTCCTAATGCATTTAAAATAAATCTGCATGAAGTGAAGAGAAACAATTGTTCCTTGTCACTGAGGAAATGCCATGCATGAGCTTATGAATAATATGAAAAAGAAAAGACCTGGTTTAGAACATAAAATACAGTCTTCACTACCAGTGATACAAAAAAAAAAATTCTCTGCTTTAGAAGATGGTTCTATAAAACAAGCATTGTTTGAAAGATGAGCATATCTTCTGAAGCTAAGAAGCTACTTAAAATGTACCACCCCCAAACCTTACCTTCAAGATGTGACCATGCAGCAAAATTAACACAATATTTAAACTGTTCATTTTTCGTCTGTTTATGAAATACATGCTCTATGTATTAAATATAAAGTTTCATATTTTTGCTGCTTCTCCTACAACTTTATTTCTATTAAAAAAATATTCTCTCTTCTTTTAGATCGTTACATATATACCAATGAGTGGTAGAATATATTATTACAGTCATGCATTTTGATTATGAAATCGTATGAATCCACAGAATTCCCAAAATGCCAATATGAGGCTTGCAAATTTGAAACTGTCCTCAGTGTATCCATCTTCATGTATCTGATGTTTCCTGATCAATGCACTATTTATTCAGTAGTTATTAACTTCATGGAAGAGTATTTAATGCTATTTAGCACCATATCATTCTCTGTTCACTTGGTTTCTTACTTCTCAGGATTTAATTCTGACTTGCTCTCCCTCAGCTTGTTTCCCACTCCTTAGTACATTCGCCCTATTGTAAAGTTTAGCAATCCAGCAGAGTCCTGAACCCCCAGCTTACAGGGAAAGTCTTTCCATCTTCTAGGCCCATTTGACCAACACTACAGGCTCATGCCTGGTTTTCTCTTCCATTAGTGCCATCAGTGCCCAACAGCTGTCTGTGATATTTTGTAGGCTTTAAGAATGATAGTTTAACACACCCACCACGAGCAGGGCAGAGGCTGAAAAAATGTGTCCATTACATCAGAGATGTGTCATGACCTCAAACAGAAGCTACAGTTTCACTAATTACATTTTTTTAATCTTCTCTACTCTTATTAAAATTTAAAAAGAATTTATGCATATCATGCAAATAAAAGAACACCTTACATGCATCTGAACAGGTCAACACACTTTTTTTCTGAACTATAAAACATACCTGTCTAATAAGCGTTGTCTTACTCTTTACTCCAGAAAATATTTTCACTATAGTGAATACCAAAAAGGAAGTTGCATAAACTTCAGAATAAGCTATATGTTTGCTCTTATTTTTGTTCAAGCTTTCTCTGTGAGCATTCAATATCATTTAATAGTTGGTTGTCACCTAAAGGTTTTTTTTCACCCATGGGATGGTCCTGAATCTGATTCCATTACTACTGAGACTTATTCCACTCTTCTGAAATGACATTTGCTATATTATATATTACACAGAAAAAACAACAACAAAAAAATCTACAGATCATACATTTTTTCAAGTATGATGGGTTATTGGTTCACTCAGAAGCAGCAGTCTTAAAGAGGAGTAAGTTAGTATTTTGGCCACATATCTTTTGTCTCCTTCAGAAAGACATAAAATTTACACTGCTACAGTTGCACCTTCTGTGACAGCATTGATTAAACCACTAGAAAACTGCTGCTCTGCTGGACAGAAAAATTCTACAGGGGAGACTGGATTTCAAAATAACTTTCATTAACAGGTCCAACCTTTCACTGCTCTTAAGACTCTGTTTACAAACACCTTTTCAACCACTACTTCAGTAAATCATATTTCAAAGGAGAGAGGAGACAGAGGGCAGACATTTAGAGCAGTCTGTGATACAGAGCTAGTAAGTCAAAATAGTATTACAGGCTTGGGCTTTCATTCCTCATTCTCTCTCTGAACTAGCATCTAACAATCAGTGTTTCTGAAATGTCAAACACAGACACCCCCATGCACTGAGTACCCAAAGGTGAGGTAGTGAGGCATGGTGTGTGGAACTGCAAAAGCTCAAAAGCTGACCATTCCAATATGACTGAACGCAATTTGTCCTTCACCTTGGCCTGGAAACAACCCCAAGTCTCAGTGGTAAGGTCCATGGTCGCATCAAGCCAGCCAGCTTTGCACTCTACAGCAGGGCTTTTGCTATTGACAGCACTCCCACGGGAGGAGGGAAAGCTACAGCTTTCAGATCACTCTCTGGGCTCAGCTTCCCCCACACTACAACACAGTGCTGTGACAGGAGAGGGACTGGGCCCAGCACACCAGCCTGGTCCTTTGAGAGAGAGGATTCTCTCTTGTTGTAAAAACAAATCCAGCCCTGTTTAAGAGATGAAACATACATCTGCAACCACTATACCCCCCCACTTCTGTGGCAATTTAAATGAGGAGGTTCTTTAAAAAGAAAATAGAGTTGGTCATTCCACTTAAAATTTCATTTCAATCATAAACCACGAAATTTAATACCCGGAGACATCACAGAATGGATTTGATATCAAAGAATCAAAATACAACCACAAGAAGCCTTCCAGTCAGGCTCAGGCATGAAAGTATAGACACAATATATTTTCATGTAAGTCGTCTTCATAAAATGTTCAACATTTTTATTTTATTTTGCATGTGCAGTTGACTGCTCTTAGCCAAGATCCACAACTATCTCTGCACAGCCTTTATGAGTTCTAACTTTGAAGTACCATAAAGTACTTGGAATTTGAATGATATCTAGCCTAGCAGCTACAACAGCATGGGATTGTGTTTAGGGGGTCACACATTTGTTTTCATACACACACATACATGTATATATATATCACACTGTGTACACTCAAAGAATGTGCATAGTGAAGGTACAGAAAGTTATTTACTTCAGCATTTTTAAATTTCTTTCATCAACAAGATAATGTGTAACTACATGCTTCCTCAGCACAACCAGATTTCAGTTTTTGACCTATCTTAGAGCTGTAATTGCAAGAGTACTTGAATAGATCTATGGCTATTTCTTACCTTTTCAGACTTATAAGGAAAAACAAAAATGTCTTTGAACTTTGAACCACAAAAATCTCATAAATCTGGGAAGACCATTTCTGGGGATAGACAGTTTAAAATTTACATCCATGGACAGTAAGCCAGAGCCTCAAGTCTGGTAATAAATATATATATATATTTATCACCAACATCTCTTTGTACACCCTTATTATTCTTGCTGATGTCTTCTTTGACTGCTATTTTAAACACCATTAAGCTGACATTTGATCAGAAGACTATCAATTGATCATGACTGACTGAGAGACTTCAATAGTTGCCTGAAGGATTATTTACTTATTTAAAATATATCTAATTAGACTGCATTCACTGTTTGCAAACAAGCAACACCTAAATACAAACACAAATCAGTCTCCGAGCAGGAAACTATGAAAACAAGTTCTCAGGTGTTGGGAGTACAAGCAAACTAGTGCACCACTCTAGTCTACTTTGTGGCAAGTAGTTAACTACTGGGTAAGAGACCTAACCCAGAAATTAAGCAAGAATAGCTTTATTTTTATTGCAATTTTGCATAAAACCTAAGTTCAGATGGGCACTTGCATGATAAGCAAAAGAGGATTATGGCTGAAAAATCACCTTCTCATCATAAATAGCTATGCTTTCCCTCCAGTTATCAAAAACATTTTGGAAAAATCCTGCCTTCTGAATTTTCCAATGGGCAGTGAGAGGCAGCTATTCCCATATTTCATTTAGCTTTTTGACTAAAAATAAAAACTTAAAATGTCATCTAGTCCAAGTCATTATTTTAAAAGTAATAGTATCCACAGTTCTCACCATTCTGAAGCTCACCCTTCTCTCTACAACAGAACCTTTTTTGCTAAGGTTGCCTATATACATCCAAAGAGATGGTGACAGTATCATGTACACTGGGGGGGGGGNGGAACGCAGTAGGAAAATGGAAAACCCACCATGGCAATTTCATAACTGCAATATTTAAAATCACTGGTGGTGAACCACCACAGTGATTTTCACTCAAGCTCCCTTCAATTTTTAGAAATACCTCTGAAAGCATTTTTGAATATTTGTGGACAAACATTTGGAAATAACACTCACTTTCTGCAAGAAGGATGTTAATGGTAAATAGCAGTAGTGAGCACAGATTAAAAATTATTGTGCAAGTAATTTTCTGCTCTATCTTTATTTTGAGGCAAAGCCCCTCTAAAGAAGTTGGTTTTTGTATTAATGTACCCCATTCCACCTGTTGTGTTCAGTTTTCACCAGTTGCCTGCTAGGAAGTTGAAGAATTTGAATAACTTCAAAATGCATGGGAGTTATACTAAAAAGACCAAGTCTCCTCTATGCCAAGACAACACACTAGTACAGCAAAACCCATGTGCAAAACTCGTAAGCATTCCCTGAAGAATTAAATTACTGAGTGACTATGACCATTCAATTACTAATCAGTTTGATAGAGTTTTATCAAGAAGTTTCATTTGTAGAACTACAACAAGGACAGCACTTGAAGTGCTTGAGAGAAACAAGCAAATTCCACTTTCATAGAATGCCGCAACCACTTAGGGTGGAAGCAACACCACTTGTTTTAGGGTGGAAACAACAAACCATT
The DNA here is from genome assembly GCA_013400515.1 of Erpornis zantholeuca. Taxonomy (NCBI): domain Eukaryota; kingdom Metazoa; phylum Chordata; class Aves; order Passeriformes; family Timaliidae; genus Erpornis; species Erpornis zantholeuca. Next base: position 33,009 of record VZTN01018208.1, read on the forward strand.
TAGGCTCAGCAACTCAGCAGCTCAACACAAGGCTGATTGCAAAGCCAGGGTCACACTGCTGAAACCATTGTGCAGTCCAGTGTCTCCTGTCTATGCTCTACTTCTCATTTAAAATTTGTAATGATTCCAAATATGAGGTGTTTTCCCACATCATTTAATATTCTGCATGTTATGCACTTTTATCAATGCACATTTAATATACCACTCGTTGAAAAAAACCTAGGTAAAAAATTTAAGGCAGCAGTTTTCATTCCTTGCCATCTTTCTCCTCCTTGCAATGCATTCACATGAACTGCTGTAGAAATACTTATTACTTTAAAGTTTATGAGTATGCACTCAGAAGCAGTAACAAATGAAATGCTATGGAAAATGCCACTTGAAAGATATGATGTTTCACAAAGCAGTATCCTATAAGGCAATTAAAAGGAACATTGCCAAAATCTTGGCAAATCTGAACTAAGAATGCCATTCTTTTGATTACAAAGACAAGAAGGGAAATTGTTCATTTTGTGAAATGAATGTGTTGCATATGAATGTGTAAAATTTCAAGCTATATAAAATTATCTTTGCAAAAATACAGTGTAACAGCTTATTTAACTGTAAATTAGTTGCCTTGCCACTTCTGCCATTCATTTTGAAAACAACTTGTATTTGGAACAATCTAGCATTACCAATGAAATAAGAACCAATTTGCTATGTGAAAACATAATTACACTTTAATTTTGGAGAAAATAATGCACTAACCCTAAATTAAATGGAAAATCTCACTTCTGCAGAAGAGGACAAAGCAATATGTACACATAGGATTTGGGCACTTAAATAAGACTTTGAATAAACCTGAAGAGGAACTATTTTACATCATGTTCCTTTATAAACTAGCTGATAAGACAATGTAAGTAGAAACCAAAACTAGCAGCAAGTACATCACAGTACAACACATCTATATTGTGAATATAGCCAAAAGACTTATACTGACTAAAAAACATAATAAATTAAAGCTTTTTTGGCCCTTTGGAACCAGAATCAAAGGAAAACAGCCAAATACTCATGTAAAAAAGCTTAACTTTTTTTAAAGCTTAACTTTCTTTCCCCAGAAAATGTGTATAAAGAAATACAAGTTTTTAATATAAATTTGTTCTTATGAAATTATCTAATCTACTCCACAAGAAACTATGACTATGATCTGGCTCTATATCATGCTAAGAATGGAAAGCCTTAGAATGAGAGCCTTCAGCATGCTGAAACTTTCTGAGGTATAAAGAGATTTATATAAAAATATATATATATACATATTTACATGCATATCATACGTACAGTACCAGAAATGAGTTCCTGAATTAATTGTAAGATAAAAAATACACACAAGACTAGAGGTAGTCAACTGAGGACAACATGAAGGAGGCAAGCAATGTCCCATGCTTCTTACAAGTTCCCTTCCTTCAACCAGTGATTTCAGTATTTCACTTCCATGAAAGTTCTCGATTCTCTGAAAACAACACTGCTGTGTGGAAGATAAGACTTCTGCTTAAACTTTCTTCTTAAAAATATAAATATATTCCCCCCTTTTGAAACAGTAATTAAGACCATCATTATTCAAGTTAAGGCCAGAGCCTGTTCACTGATATGAAACAAGAAAAAGGGAAGGCAGCTCCCTTCATCTACTCACCACCTGTTTCTACTTGAACCTCATGCAATCCAGCAGTAGCTTCCATCCATTGCAAACTCCAGTAATTGCCAGAATATTACAAAAATTACAATATTACAAATATTAATTAAAATAGCAACTTAAATTATCAGAAGAGATTCCAACCAATTGCTTATTTTCTTGTTTGCTTATTACACTTGAGGGAAAAATTAATTAACTTCAAGGTTTTTGCCAATTGTTAATTTTGTATTTCAGATCAAGAAATGAAAATATTTTTATTTAAAAATATATATGGGCAGTGAGTATTTCCAATAAAATAAGTCACATAAGCCTGCTTTAATGAATTAATAGATATATTGTTTTCTATACCAGAAGACATCTTAATTTCTCTCTCATTTCCTTCAGACATTAAAGAAAAAAATCTAAATCAAATACCAGAGCTAGTTAGTTAAAAAGAAGGTGTACAGACATGAACTCATTCCTGTCACATAAGAAGTTTTATTTCCCTTAATTACACTGATTAACATTGCCCCCAAAAATCAGACAATGGAAGATATAAAATACTCTATGACATGGAAAATTACTGTCCTTGCATGTTACTTTTCCAGAAACATACACTTGCTGCTTTCCCCACATGAGATTTACAACATTGTTTCACAATGCTGACACACAATCATCTTCCTAATGAAAATTAAAGCAAACAAGACTAAGATCCAAACTAGCCCTTGGAGAGTTTCCATTAATACACCATCCATTAGCATCTGTTTCATTACATGATGCAGACCTCTAGATTAGAGCAGCATTAATTACTGTCCACAGACTGAGACATTTACATGAGTTTCTGTACTGAAACTACAATGCGCAGTGCAACCCTAGGTGATTCGGCTTTTACCATCATATAAAAGTAAATTCAATTGGGAAAGCTCCCAGCCTACAACTGATGATTTAAAATCCTTGGCACTTTCTACTCAGTATTATTTCTGTGTAGATGCATTGAATGTAACATGGGATTCTTTAAAATTCTGCTTTTACCAACACCTACTATGCAGATAATGTTTTCTTTGTTTTTTTTTTCTTTGCTAACTGGGAAATTAATGTTTTTTTATTAAAAAAAAAAAGGGGTATTAAAAGGTAGTTAAACAGTCTTACTCAGTTAAGAGACCATTTGAGTACTTTTGGGCCATCGAGACGTGTTGATTAGGTTAGCACCAGTTGCTTCATGCTTGTGCTGCCAATCCTCTCACTCCAGCAGAGAATGGGACCCAGGGAAAGTGGCACAGGTGTCAGAAGAAAAACCTCAGCACAGAAGGAACAGCACTGCATGTTTGTGCAAGCAAACGTGCCATGCCTGCTGCTTTCCTCTCCATCCTGCTGGATGGGGAGTGGCAGTGACCAATGGAGGGCTCACACAGTGCCCAACCCTGCAGCAAAGCTCACTCATGGGACAAGAGAATAATCTGGCCTGCGAGGTCCTTAAAGGGACTCTGTGTCCTGGCAGTCATCTTATTTCTGGTGAGACCAACTACTCCCTGATGAGAAGGCTCTCGATGAAATTCCTTGCTAAAAATAAACCCAAAACAACTGCTGTGGCTTCAAACAAATACAAACACTGTTCTCAGAAAAGAGATGAGACAGGAACTACTGCAGCAAAGAACTGGAGTTAACAGAACTTCACCTGCATTACCTGCAAGTGTATTTAGTCACTTCTTATGTAGTCTTTGATTCAAAGTCAACTTTTCACAATCTTCGGAAACTTGACCATAGTTTTTCCAGAGATAAACTATAATTATACCAAAAACCTAGCTGGTAGAAATTACACTTCTTGTTCATAGAGCAACTGCACATTTGTTTTTCACTATCATGCTGCTGTGTCAGTAAGTTTGCACAAAGATACGCATCTCTTTCTCCTTTGCAGACAGTAACTGATTTTCTACAGTCCATCGTTTCACATTAGAAAAAAAGATGATCAATTACTCCAGCCAAGAGTCTTCAAAATCATTATTAGTAATAAGTGAAATTTCATTCCATTTATCAACTACTTCAAAAATCTATCAAAACATGGAAGAACTTGATCAATACTATGGAAGTAAAGCAAAAGACAATAGCCAAAGTATTTCCACTGAATACCTCTTCCATAAATAGGGTAACAGGGGTGGACTCCATTCCATACAAGGCACCGGAGAAAGAAATAGGAAAAGAAATTCATGATCTTGTAAGGCTTTATTTTCAAATCCAGTCAGTCAACCAGACCATACTTGTATATATACACACCAACCCTTCATATACTTTCAAATAGCCTTACATTAGGGGAAGCTTTCTGTAAAAGTCCACATTTTAAATACATATAATCCAATCCCAACAGAGGATGACTTAACTGGAATCACATAAAACCACTACAACATGAAAAGACATGTTGTGACCCAATTTTTGTGAACACTCAGTTTCCATATGTCAGGATTTGAAACTAACATATTAAAAATACTTTTCAAAATAATAATTGAAAGAAAGAAAGCTATACACATCCCATCCAGATGTACAATATTTGCAAAGTATTCAAGCCAATGTGTAAAACTAAGAGGGCAGCACTTTTCTCATTGGTCCTGTGTACAGTCAGCAATGAAATTAGAGGAAAAATAAATGCTAATAAATTTAGACTAGGGTAGCAAGTACTCCAGTAAAACATTACTTACAACATTTCTAGCAATTTTGTAGTAGAGAGATTTGTAGTTTATAAAATCCACGTCTCTTTAGGAAAGCAAAAAGCACAATGTGTTTAATGTGTATAATTAAGATCTGCATACTTATGTTTCAAAGTAAATATGAAATCCAGCATTTAATAAATTCTCATGTTTAATTTGATTTCACAACCTTTATGCTGATTATATATTTATTGACAAAATGTGGCCATTACATTAATAGAGTATTTCTTACTATTGTTTGATTCATTTCACACATTCATACTGCAGCAGAAGATGAGATGTACCTCAGTTTCTCTGAGTTTAATGCAACAGAACTTCATGGTTTCATAATTGGTTTCACATCAGCACAGAACAGCCATCTTAGAGGAGGTTGTCTAAAGTGACATTTCAACCATATTAAATCACTTATTTAGCCTAAAACCAATTTTCAGAATATTTGCAAATTAATACAAATCTTTGAGGTAGGCAATCTCTTTTCTGTTCACAGTTCAACACTTTGACACCCTTTTTCATAACATTTCTCCCACCACTGCTCGTGAGAAAGCTGGTACAAATGAAAGGATGTGTTTCTGCTATAAGTAACTAAGTAAACATAAGCATGAGTCTAATTTGGAGTCTGTGCTCACATTCAAAGTCAGAATTTGATCTTCAATAGGTGAAATAAGAGCACACCCTTCACCTGAAACATCCATTAGAACTTCAACTTTGCCTGCATTCCTTGGGTCTTGGATTTAAATCTCTTGAGGCAGACTGATCACCTTTAATCATTAATTATCTTCAATTTTTGTTTGGGTTTTTTTGTTTGATTGCTTGGAAGACATACAAAAAAAAAACCCAAGGCTTTTGTACTCCAAAATGAAGTACGTCTCATCTTCTGCTGCAGTATGAATGTGTGAAATGCATCAACTTGCCCTCACTAATATCCCTAATACTTTAATGTCAACTTCTTCCTGTTTACAACATTCCATATGAACAGGGGTTTATAAAGCAATTTGTCTTGTCATTCACTCAGTAACACTTCTCTACATTACTACTAGTATGATTATTTTTGTTTAACACAAAAGATGAAAATTATCTATATAAAAAAGTCATACCATCATTTTGATATTTTCATAGCTGCACTTAAGTTTATGTGGATGAAAAATTACCACTACCTTCTTAAAGAAAAAAAAAAAATCTTGTCTGATGAAACTGTGCTCTGCTTTCCATAGCTTCACAGAATGGCTGTACATATGTTTGGGCTAGAACAAGAGAATTTACACTGAAAACCTGAATCAGTCACCATTTATTTTGTCAATGGAAACACAAAAATTAATCTTTCCAAGGGCAACCCTGAATAATTACGTTCTCTTCCTAATGACTGAATATGAATTATCCTCTCCTGCAGCTAGCTCCTTTCCATTAACTACATAGGAGAGTCAAGGGATTCTACACACCAGAATAATGATATTCTAGCACAGTTTTCTGATGGGCATGGTAGGAACAAACAACCAAGGAAACTGCTAAAAATATGTGATACTATTTCGCCAAGAAACTATTCAAAAAGCAAAAAGAAATCCTCTACTATATGTCAGTATCCTTATTTTCTTAGTAGCTCAAATCTCAACAAAATAGGAACAAAACTCACTAAATATTAATATTTAAAGCAAGTTTCAGAATTTGGCAAACTTTTGTGATGCAGACTGACTTCAGTCTACAGTTGAGGAAACATTAAAAATGTCACCGTGTTTCATCATAAAGCCAAAACAAAACTGACTTTGTTTTCATTTACATGCAAACACTTGCCAGGGGAAAATTTCTGTTCAGATTATCTACTTAATTTGCATTATTCCTTTCCTAAGCAGTATTTTAGCCAAATACTAAACTCCTGTCATTTAGAAAAATGAGGCGTTTGAAAATCTACATTCTCCATTCAGTGAATTGTAATGGGAGGATTATCTGAAAAATTTTTGTTCGCTAAATGTGAGTCCTGGGTCTGAACCACAGAGACAAAGAAAACAATAGCTAGAAAATTCCCACACTGGTAATCAATGCTTTGCCTTTCTCAAAGAAGTCAGTAGATATCTTACTGAAAACTTGGAAGATAGGGAATGCAATCTTTGTAAGTCTGAATTATGACTGGCATTTCGAGAACTGAGTCTCAAACATCCCTTCTATCAGCCACAATTTCAGTTTTGATTTCCAGGAATTCAGTGGAAGAGGTTATTCTATCAGGTTGCAAATGTCAAGTACTGCTAAAGAATCAAAACCCATGAGTCAAACATAAAAGCTTAATAGTCTTCTGTTTCAAGGGCTTTTAGGATGCACTTTGTTCCCCTTATATTTGTTTGGGGGGTTTTTTGTAACATTTTTTAAATACAAAAAAAGTATTGATATTACCACCCAACAACAAGGTCCCAGAGGAAAAGGGAAAACATTCCAAAACTTGCAATGGTGCTGGCAGTACTGAGGTCAGCAGTAACCCAGTTAGGAAGGGATTAAATTAAAGTATCTGTACATGCATCCATCTACACTTTCTCCCTCCTTTCTGTGCCAAGTAGTCCTCTGAGATGTACAGACACCAAGCTGACTTCACCCAGCAATTGAGGGCTTAGAAATTTCTTTTCTTGATATGGTGCAGAGGGGACAGAAATAGATAGAAATAAATAACACTTGAGCTAAAATAAATAACTGAGCAAGTTTGAACAATTTTTGTTAGCTTTTCTGCTTAAGAGTGTAAGTCAGTGCGTAAGGAACAACAACGGCAAACAATTCATTTATATGTGTGAGCTGTGCAAGCATTTTACACACCTATCCTACACATGCATGTTTAGATCTTTGCAAATCCTTTTTCTCCTCTCCTTCTGTCACAAACTGTTTCTCAGTGGTTGGCTCACTGATGTCAATCAAAACACCTTTTATCTGCAGAGGACAAAAATCACTCCCTAGCCTAAAGCATAGCAAAAAAATCCCAAACATTAAAGGACTTCAACTTATCCAATTACTATTTCAAGACAGAATGTAGTTTTGAACCAAAACCATAGCTTGCATTTGAGAGGATCAAAAGAGGACATTTTGACAATAGAGCCATACTATCAAATAAAAGTAGTTAATACAAACAATGTGAAACCTGAAAGTGTCTTCAGCCTCTTTGCTAGGAAGGAATCTATGTTTTACTTCTGCTTCTAAATAAAGGCAGAACGGGTGAATGGATTGCCTTCTGGTTTAAACAAAGAACAGGATACACGGCCATGAGTGTAATGTGAAAGCAGCTAAAAGAGGTCAGACTGAAGAGTACAGCACAGTATACAGCAATAGCAGGAATCCCTCCCAAGAGACACACACTCTCCTTGTCTTCAACTATTACTAAGCCAGGGGACTTAATGAATCAGACACAACCTAAACATCATGCTTAATAATCCTGATGGAGTACTTTTTTTGCCACGAGTTTGTCCAAACACTAAGTTCATTTTTACATCTGGCCACTACATCATCTCTCAGAAGTAAGTCCTACAATCTAATTATCCATCATATGACAAAGTATTTCCTTTTATTTAATCACTTACTGCCTCATTAGATACCTCCTCATTCTTACATTTAGGAGACATAAGGAACAAATCATTCCCTCTTCATCTTTTCCCTCCTACTCAAAGAGTTTATAGACTTCAGTGAGATGCATACGGGGCCCATGGCTTTTCATATCAATAATCATAATTTATATATAATTATTAATATATGTATTTCTTCCAGGACATCCACTTGCTCTGCTTACCTTTCTCATTACCTTTTGTAGGTGAACTATACTACACTACACTGAACTTCTGAGGATAAGGCAAATCCAAAAATCATAGTATTCAGTAACATCATTTACCAAGGGCATGCAGTAGTATAGGTAATGCTTCCCTTCTCTTCTCTCTTCTTTTATTAGAAACTATTAATTACTTTCAATTCCTGAAATTTACTTGTTTTTATTTAGAAAATTCTGTGTCTAAAACAACACTAAGCTCAAACCCAGAATTACCCTGAAGATCCTTTTTTGAAGTGTAGCCAATTAAGAACCAATTACTGTTCATGTGTAATTAGGACTGTTTCTTCTGGCACAGTCTTTCATATGCCATTTTAATCACCTTACAAAGCATTGCAACTCTTCATGGTGCATTTTAGTTTTGCTGTCTTTACTACAGATTTAATACAGCAAAAATATGTGCAGGCAGCACACTTCAGCATCCCATTATTCATTCTTTTTTCAAAATCATTCACTACTATATTGAACCATAAAAGTTCATCAAGAAACCTAATCCAAAAGAAGACTCCTTCTTACACCATGACAGCATAAGAGGATTTGTTTTTATACTACAAAAACATCAACCACAGTAGCTTCCCCTCCTCTTAATATATACATAAATATATAGGGATCCATCAATAAGTTTTGGTAATATAAATTTACTGTGCTGACTGAATGACTCTCTAGGGTGGCCTTTTTACACTAAATTTAAAGAATTCTGAACTATATTTGTGGTCTGGCATCTCCTCAAAAGCTGTTTCTCAATATGTAACAGTTATTTAATAGCCACCAATTCTATTTCTATGAATTTTAGGTGTACTGTTGGTACAAAAAAAAGATTTGCTGGTCTGTGATTTCCAGGACTGGAGTACTATTATCTTTTTTTTAAGTCACCATAACATTTGCCACCTTTCCACAAATGTATATGCAGACCAGCGAAGGACAATGTTGTGTACCAGAAACATCAGTTCAGCCATGCCCCACAAGATTTGCATGAGAATACCTCAGCATTGTAGTCTGGTTATTACTCATTTTATTGCATAGTCATGCCAGGATATTTTTTTGCCTTTTTCTTTATACCCCTTTTATATAGTTTTCATGAATTCTTAATGCTTTTAGCCTACATACTTGTAATTCTTCAAGTCTGATTTAGCTGAGACCCAATATCCCGTTAGGCCAGGAGACCAAACATCCTGGAAGCCTCACAGTCAGGGGTCAGAAAGCCTTAGAAACCAAGGTCCCTTCTGTAAGCTAAG
>VZTN01018208.1:52811-70479 GCA_013400515.1 Erpornis zantholeuca
AAATTACCAGAAAATCCAGGACTTCACGTCTTCCAAGTGACTGACCATCAACACCAGTGGGCGGGTAGGCCACCCACTATGGAATGACTGCTACCTAACTCCTGCTTTTTTTGCAGATGACCTATCACACATCAAACACACACAATAGACCAAGGAGTGAGTTTTCCCCTTTGGTAAGTCTAAAGATCCTTAATGTCTTCAAGAATGATCTTTAAAAAGGAGAAATCTGCATACATAAACCAGGAGTCATAAAAAAAGCATGGAAAATTCAGAATCTGAAAGTGCATGTATCAGCAATTAATTTCCTTGAAGACCATGTGTGAGTATTTACATTATCAAGAATTGTACAGCTATAGTTCTAAATGAGAAAACAGCCATTTTTATACTTAAAATATGAAAAGTTTCCAATATTTAAACATTGGCAATACCTTTGGGGGGTGATTTGCTTTTCTGAATTTTTTTTGGACAGACAATTTATTTCACAGCAGTATCACAGCTCTGTACATTTAATCACCATCTTTCATGGCACAGTAAGGAGGAGAACCCTAACCTGTGCAGCTATCACAGAACATTCGACAACCACTAGGCCAGTCTATCTTTATAAAAAGCTTTGCTTTATTACAGTGAAAATTTACAGAAGTGGCAAAATGGAGACAAAAGTTTGTTTAGATTAATGCTGTTAAGTGACTTGCTTACTTGTTTTGAAAAAGCTTTTCATTTACAGAACACCTCCATCCTAAATTCTGAAACACTTAAGTAATTTATTATTCTCTACTGAAGCTGTAAACATATAAATCCCTATTCCCAAGGGAGCCAGAATGATTATGAAAAAGGCAAATTTAATTTATCAGAATAAATAAATAGTGACCTCCAGTGACACCTCAAACAGAAGTAACGTACATCTTTTTAGATGGCAGACATCCCATGCATTCATCATAGAGCTACTTTAGGATAGACATGCTTAAGCCTTCTTTTAACTATTTATATTTTCAATAAATTCAGACATAATTACCAACTAAAAATACTGTCATTTCAAAACAAAAAAACGGTAATTAATATTCTTAGTACATAAACTGAGGGGCTTAAAGTGAGAGGAGAGCTAAATAATTCTTTAGCTTTCCATAGTGGAATGTTTCTGCTGCATGCAGAGCCTTTTAATCATGCGTTCAGAGACAAAAATTTTAAAATTATGACAAGAGACACCAAAAATTCAGCAAGGCCAATTAATAAGATAGGCAGAAAATGATGACCAGCCAAAGATGGAAAAAGATGGCATTTGTTTCAAGTCTGCAAAATGTCGTCATCTGTTGAGAGTACAGAAAACACAAATGAGCATTCTACAAATGGATACATGAACGTGTGGGAGGAAATGCACGGAAGACAAAACACAACATCACTGCCTTACACCTGCTCAGACACTAAGCATACATCCACTGTTGAGAAGGAAAAAAAAAAGAAAAAAAAGGGATACCACAGAGAGACATGAGTCAGAAATTGCAGCTGAAGGGCTTTGACAGTTTTTCCCATTGGTACCACCTCATGGTTTAAACCTAAGACTTTAGCAAAGCGTGATCAGCTCTGTATGATTAATCACTTGCGTTATCCTGACACCCAGGAAGTCTGAGCCAAGAATATCAACAAGCAGAACACTGCACAAGCACAGAGACTGAAGGCAGTCTATAGCCCAAGCCGAAAGAGAACCACAGGCAACTGGGAGACTAAAGAGAGACTGTCAGTACAAGTCAGCATGAGAGGCAGCAGGAACTGGCAGCAAGCTGCTTTTAGCAGAAAAAGCTTTTCTGAGGCATTTGAATCCTTTATAAAGCTGATACATGTTGAAAACAAAACCAAAGACCACCCTCCTCTGAGATGCACCAAAAATTGTCTTCCAGCATGTGAAGCAGAAAATGTATGACAACAGAAAACACCTAACAGGAAGGCATAAGAACAGCAAAGCATTTTTATAGTGTATTTGCACAGACAGCTTAATTACTTAAGTCTTTCGGATCTTTTTGCTGTTTATCATTGATAAATATATTATCTATTTATTTTGCCTTATTTTCACTGCTGGACCTAATTTAGAGCCAGTTTCCATGACAGTTAACAAGTTACAAACCAAAGATATATTGTCAACCCCAGAAGAAGCAAGTATTCTCTGTGCATTTACAAGTATTTTTCTGATCTAAAAGCTCATTAAACTAGTCTTCAATTTTCTTCATTATTATTAGGTTTCTTTATTGAGGTGCCATTTGCCTTGGTTTTTCATATTATAATTTCTTAAATACCTGTGCATCTCAAATTTGTATTGTGTATTCCAGAAAAACCCAGGTTGTGAGCCACCGCGGAGCTTTTCAGAATTTCTCCAAGCAGACCTGAACAATGATACAGTGCCCTCAAACATTTGTCATCTGCTTAAACAATTTGCTACTTACTACTAAGCCTTTCACAGTCTTTAAAGGTAAAAATGCACAATTTCATAATCCTTTTTAATTCCCTCCACTTAAATTTTCCATGCTTAAAGTGATCAGAACAGAGGTTTTGTTGTGATTTTATTCTTCTTTACGCCTGTTTTCCATATACCATTCAGAGTTGACACATGTTCCATGATATGCTCAGTTTCCAATTAGCAAAAAAGTGTTCCAGAAATGCCATCTTTCCCATTGTAAATGTAATTGAGGTAAAATCCCTGCCTGCTTTTCAGTACCAACTGGACACGTTATCATTTCAGCAAGATCTACACAGACACCCTTATGTAGCCAACCTTCCTTGCAAGAGTGTCAGGTAGGTCTCATTGTTACTAGATATCATTCATTTCCACATTTTCCACATTTAACTATGAAGACATTGTCAAATCCTTGATCTAAGATATAAGGTGGTCTTTGTTCAAAATATGTCTCTGCTTTCCAGTGTCATAAAATCAGTTCTTTTATAACTGGATATTTCATATGGCAAAGGTGTCTAATATACACATTATTTCAAGCATTCTTGTAATAACACACATGCTGAGGTTTAAGGTTCAGATCAGTTTGTTTGCATAGTTATTTCCAGACTCAGTTCTATACTGCCCTGTCAAAGTTTGCTTCACAGCCTGCAGATCCACCTTCTTAACAATGCAAAGATGAGATGTAATTGTTATCAACAACAACAACAAAATTACTGTATTATTTTTAAACTAAACATCCTACTAAGAAAATAGTTAATCTGCTTTATAGAGAGACAAATTCAATAAATGATATCTTAATTCCTGCATTTATCTATGAAGTTACTTTTTGAAAACAGCACGTTTTTATTCAGGCCAGTAACAAGACCACAAAGGGAAGCTATTAAGTAATTATGCTGAGAAGGAAGGAATGTTAAATATTTTCCTCTGCTTCCCATCTCACTAATGAGGAATACTGTGTTTCGGATAATTATTTAACCACACAGATGAAGTAGCAAAAATCTGAGCTTCAACTGGAGAGAAAAGGCCAGAAAGTAGTAAGTATGGCTTTCTCAAATTATGTATAACTTATTAAATCTGCCAAATAAAGGTTATTAGTGTCTAAGAGCTATTAGGATGTATCTCTGAGCACCAACAGAAGATGGCAGAAAAATGCAGACGTAACTCCTATCTTTAAATTAGGGATTTAAGGAGGAGCTAAGGAATTTACTGGCCATAAGCTTTACTTCAATTCCTGTGAAAAAAAATAGCATGCACATCATAAATATAAGAAGAAAATTAGCACCAGCAAACATGATTTGTTAAAAATCAATCACATCAGGCTAACTTAAAGTCCTTCAGTGACAAGATAACAAACCTTGGTAACATGGAAGTGGTAGTAAGTGTCATTTACCTCGACTTCACTAGTTGTCAAAAACCTTACAGGAGAGTCCCAGGTGCACTCATACCTAGCTGAAAAACTGTATTTAGCAGTCCACATATCAAGGTACATATAAAGGGAAATTGCACAGGGACTTGTCCTGAGGTCAGTACTTTGGAATATTTTAATTAACAACAGCATAGCAGAAAAAAGTAATCTTTCTGATTTTTACAAAGACAACTAAGAAGCAGCTAAAAAGATGCTGAGGGGCTAAAAAAAAAAAAAAAATTTAAAAAAATGAGGAATTAGAAATAGAGCTTGGCAATTTTGAGAACTGTTCTAGGGGAAAAAAAAACAAGACAGGTGCTACATCTCTAAGACAAACATCCTGTAGGATAACTGAGTAACACAAATCTACATTCCAAATTCCATGTGAAAAGGGGTCACCTAGAGGATTGCATTGCAAAGACAGATCTGAGTACTCAACTCCCGGGGTCCCCCAACAAGGCTAATCAGAAAGGTGTGGGAGACAATACCACCTTCTATTCTGCTCAGCTCTAGCAAGTTGTGAGCAGACAAATTGTACCAAGTTTTGGGCATGGAGCTTCATGAAAAAGTTAAATGGACTGCAAATTATCCAAGGAGTAAATGACAGTTTATGTAAGAAAAAAGGAGAAAGAAAAAAGCACAATGGCCTTTCAATAGATATTGAAATATGCACAAACTACCATGGGAATACATTCTCGAACTGCAAATTCAGTTTTGTAGTGAGTTGAAGGACCTTATAATATACTTCTTTCAATTATAAGGAATAAAATATAATTTACATATCAGAATAAAATACCACCAAAATGCTTTAATAGCTTGAAAAAGGTGACTCAATTTGTCTTAAAAGAAGCAGTAAAAAACTTTCTTAAACAGACAAGATATATATTCATGAATAATATAGGAGGAGATGATCTCAGCATCAGGCTAAGAGTAGGTGACAAGCAAGTCTCTGTGCTTTTATCTGCACTATTTCTTATCACTCACATTATTTCTTTATGTAGTAGAAACATGAACATAACGTCACCTCAAATGCCTACTTGATCTTTCTGTACTGAATTCATATGCACATCTCTGAATTCCCCAAATACAATGGAAGCATCTTCAAACACAAGGGAAGTATCTTCCAGAATCATTCACTTAATTGAAACCTAAAATTTGTCCATCTCCAATGCTATCTATAGGATCACACAATCCTTGTATACATACTTAGCTCATCTTTCCAGGTGCAAGGCAAAAAATTAGGGGGTGCTACCTCAACAAAAAATATTTTTGACACATTAACAATTCAAAAAGAAATGCTGAGGCAGAACCACAAGCACCCAACTTATACCTCTCTCTAAACTCCAGTAGCAAATTTAGCACATATTTGCCTATCACCAGGAACAGATGTTCTTAGGAAGGCTCCTTGCTAAATTCTATTTGCAATTTCAAAGGCCCTTTCGGGTGTAGTCATATCATATACCTCCACAGCACTGTGTCTCTCATTTTAAATCAAATCCATTTTATCACTCAGGCTGAATTACATAGCTCACCTCATTCATGAATCTATAAAAATACCATGACAGACAAGACAGGATAAGGGAGTAGCTCTCCCTTCTGTGCACAGCTTCACTGTGATCACACAGGAACAGTGCAATTTAATACTTTCGATACAGTCTCACCCTCAAAGACCTCACACATCATATGTGCTACAGGAAAACCTTTTGCAGTATTCACTTTGCCAAATCTCAGAATGATTATTAGTGAAACCAAATGGCAGTAGCAAATATAACAAGTGGACAGAATACAGGATAACATTACTTTGAAGCCATAGCCTTTCTTCATTAGAAAAATCAGAAATAGGTTTCTCCAAAACACACAGCAACAATGTTTCATTCTACTTTCTGTTTACAATTACATCTCCATCTATATTACATCAGCTGGGAAAGGGCTCATGGAAAAGAGGCTTTCCTCTTCCCTCAAAAAGTGAACACCAAGCATTTGTGCTGCCTCCCACAGAGTAATCAGTAGATGGCATTTCAATGCACTGACTTAACTGACAGGTGACCATTCTGCAGACCTTCACAAAAATGAAAAAGTGGGGAAGAGGGAGTAACCATTTTCCCCAGGAGCACATATGAAAATTCATGTCAAGTGATCATGCAAAGGAAGTTGCCAAAACCAGCTACAGTAATGGGGGATATCAGCATACAGAGTTCCTATGGCTGTGATCAAATCATAAAGAATAAAATAAGCCACAAAATATCAAAAAGGAACAGCACTTTATTTACTTGCCTTTGTTCTGCTCTCTTTCACTGAGAAAAATTAAAATGTACTTTCTTTTACAAAAGAAAGCCACAGGCAATGATAGCCTGTGCATCTGCATAGATTTACAGCACAAGAGCAAACAAAAAGAAGGTGTAGCTTCTTTTATCTCCTAGTACTTTGTGCAAACCATGACAGTCTTGCTGCTTGAAGCAGTCAAATCACAGATATAATGCAAAGTCTGAGAAGGTGCTCTATCAGAAGCAAGAAGCATTCATTTTCTGTTGGTGAAACTTCTAGGGGTCTGGGGAAAGGGAGAAAGGTTTAAATAATCAACACAAGTGTCAGCATTTGACTAGGGATCCTAGCTCATCTCACAGCTCTGTATTGAGAAATCCTCCAGAGCAGTTACTTCATGTCACCCAGTCTCTCACTCTTCTCCTGCAGTAACAGGAATTTATTCTATTTTCCCTTCAGAGCACCTACTAAAACATTGCACCAGAAGAACAAACCAGGCAGTGCTGCAACAACTGGGGAGGCAGGTGTTTTCTGTACCTCAGTGCCTAGTTGTGCTATTTGATGTCTTTTTGTCTTTCCAACAGGTTCATTTACTCTGGCCATCTTGCCTGTAAAAGTTCCAGGTTCCCTTACAAACTGAAGCCACAATATTCCAACTACAGTAATGAACGACTGCCAGCTCTCCGTTTCAGTGTGTTGACTCTGACTTCAAAAACCATCCCAGTAAATCACCATTAGGTGAAACAACAAGACCAGGAAATTCATACCATCATTATAAACTAAAAGCCAGCTGTTTCTCTTTCTAAAGTGTCTTTAATCTCCTTTTATTTTTCCCTAAGTCACTACACAAATGCCACCGCCAAAGACTTATCTCTTGCAAAGATGCTGGGACAATACCAAAACAGTCATAAAATCTAAACATATTTTATAATCAAATTAAACAATGCTAAACAAGACAAATTATTATACTTAGCTTTATGCCCTGGGCTTTCTAAGATGATCTAAATCATAGTTCCATTTCAATATGTCCTATGCAATTGGACAAAAGCCTAAAAAAGAAAGAGTGTAAAGCCTTCCTACACCTTCTCATTTCTATTTTAAAATTCATTGCATGCTGTTCTAGATCTGCCATTCAGAGAGTACCAAAACAACTACAGTTAAGTTTCACTTCCCTTGATTTCCTACAAGAAAAAAATAGATATACCCTATGCATATATGATTTCTTTGTCCTTGATTCAAAAATGGTATAGGTTGTTTATAGATAGACTGACATAACTTCTAGCAGCACTCACCCGGCACAAGAAACTTACAGTGAGCATGCTGGCAGCCAAGTTAATAAAATATGCAAAACTAACACCATAGATGGCTTAATTTCTTCTCCTTTGCAGCTGTTAATATTTTGCTCAGCCTATAATGCCTTTCTTTTTCTAAAATCATGTTCATTACATTTCAACACAACCAACTTGAACCTCTAGGGACCATACACCTTCTTGACAATGCTCATTAACAGAATCTTCATTGTCTCCTCAAATTTTGCTTGGGAACATTGAGTTTTAAAGGTTAACATACTTAGCCCAGTGTATCATACAGTCTTGGATCAAAGCATAACCTTGGCTTATTCCTAAATTCAATATCTAGCAGGACTTGGACGAATTTGAGATGTGGGACCACAAAAAATCTTACACAGATCAAAATGTCCAGGTGCAATGTGCTGCACCTGGGTCAGGGCAAACCCAGACATGAGTACAGACTGAGAGAAGAACTGACTGAGACCAGCCCTGTGGAGCCTGGGGGCCCTGGCAGGTGAAAAGCTGGACATGACCTGGCACTGTGAGCTTGCAGCTCCCACCCAAAGGCCAATGACATCCTGGGCTGCACCTAAAGAGGTGTGGCAAGTGGCTCAAGGGAGGATTTTCCTTCTCTGACCTCATGAAACTCCATAGAGTTCTCCATGAACTCCATGGAGTTCTAAATCCAGATGTGGAGTCCTCAGCAGAAAACCATGTTTGAGCAGGTCCAGAGGAGGAATACAAAGAAAATCAGGGGGCTGGAGCACCTCTCCTTTGAAGACAAACTAAGAAACTGGGGGTGTTCAGCCTGGAGAAGACTCCAGCAAGAGCTCATTGCAGCCTAACAGTAATTAAAAGAGGTTTATAAGAAAGAGGGAGAGTGACATTTTACATGGGCAGATAGTGACAGAACAAGGGGAAATGGTTTTAAAGTGAAAGAGGAGACACTTTGATTAGTTTTTAAGAGAAAATTCTTCATTTTGAGGGTGGTGAGGCACTGGAACAGGCTGCCCAGAGAAGTTGCAGATGCCCCATCCCTAAAAATGGTGAAGACCAGGCTAGATGGTGCTTTAAGTAGCCTGGTCTAGTGGAAGGTGTCCCTGCCCATGGAAAGTGGGGGTGGAACTAGATATCTTTAAGGTCCCTTCCAATCCAGGCCATTCTATGAGTCTATGACATCTACCACACATTAGCTATCTTTTTTCTGGTTTTCATATTTTCTGTTCTTTACTTGGTACTCCACACATCTGTTCTTTCATATTTCTTCTCATGCAGATTACCTGTTAATCTAAAATCAAAGGTTCATTATAAATGCATGGAAAAAATCAGTTGCTCTTCAGCCACACAGGATCATTTCACTGAAACTCACTAGGATCACTGTTACTGTCTCTAGATTGGCATGTGTACCAACAACTATTTCTGCTCCCAAATGAGTATTATCTTCGATGCCACAGGAACAGGTGAGTAGCTTTAGACAACCTCAACAGGTTGTCATTTTACACAAGCAGGCAGTAGGAGCTACTCTCATATTGCAGTCACTTACCAGCAACGTCAAGATAAAACCATGTTGCAAGTTCCAACAATGCTATTCCCTCTGACACTTTTCTCCTTCACTGAATTGACCTTAATCCATAGCTGAAAATTTTTTTCTGGTACCGTTAATATATGAGGCTGCTTTAGACAAAGAAAAGCACTCCTGAAGTACAGAGAGCCAGGCTATATTTTAGACTGCCATTGAGTGATTGTCTAAATAGGAGGTTTTTCCAACAGATCACAAGTGATCATTTCCTGATCACAACTTTCAAAGGTTTCTCCACAATCACAAAATCTGTGGGCTAGTTTGGGGTTGTTTTGCACTCTTTTCCAATTAAAACAATAGTTGATACCGTAATTAAGAGGCAACCCATACTTCCAATGCTTTTTGAAAGAACATGCCTCATTTTCAATTGCCCATTTCAGTCACAACCAAACACTTGCAAAATGTGTATTCAGGTTCTGCTGGCAGAGTGATAGTTTCTTACTATGAAACAGATCATTACCACACCTGTGCAACTGAAAAAAAGGAGAGGAAATACACTTGTTTTCACCTGAAACAAAACGGCTGTGCTCTCCACATCCCATGGAGTCTGAGATACAATGATAAACTTCAAGATCTCAGGCAATAGTAAGACAAACTCAGACATTTGGTAAAAAGAAAGTTTATACAAAATGAATATTAAACAACACTCTGGCCTACTGCAAAAAATCTAGAATCCAATTGCTTTTTAAATCTAAATAATTGTAACTAATCCTATGTAAGTGCCTTATCACATCAGCTCACAAAGAGACAACACCCATGGAAGGTCATGTCCAGACCCAAATTCTTCAAGTAAACCTTCTTAATTATATCCCTTATTTTCATTTACAAGTACACTTAATAGAAAGGAAACAACGTTATGGAGGATGAAAGCCTTTCACAATTGGGCTAAATTATCTGCTTACAGATAACACCTGAATCATTTAAGACTATTCTTCTTGCTGAGAACTATGGAAAGAAATTGAGTTAATTTATCATTACACTGCTGGGCTATATGAAGAGAAAGATAATGGCCTACAAACTGATATATAGTGATTTCACTGAAATAGGTGAGGAACTGCTTTTAGCTCCTGATGCAAACAATTAGCAAAGAAGCGAAATTTCATTGACAGGCTTCTCTCTTTTCTTTCTGGACCCATTTCGCCCCTCTTCCAAAAGGGGAAATTGCAATGCTTACTAATAAATAAAAAAGTGGGAAAATGCGATTTTGTGTAATCTATAACTTTATGCTTCCATCCTTCTCAGAGGTGCCCAAGAATCCCAAATACTGAGTGACTGTCATCTAAACTCTGAAATCTGAAGTTTAATTTCAGTAACAGAAAGAGGAGAAAGACACTTGTTTCAACTAGCTTGCTGTGTTGGAACTTGTAGCAAAAGAATCCTCCCCTTTGTAGAAAAAAAAAAAAAAGAATAATAACCAAGAGACTTCCAGTATTTGATATGGCGCATCCAAAATTGAACATGAAGGCTGAGTGATTATTTCAGGGTTAATAATGCATTCCCTCTTAAAAGAAAGAGAAAATAGGAAAGCAATGAGCATAGTTCACACACTGAGTCCAAAGATGGCAGGTGACAGAGAGCGGCGACCTCAGATGACTGTTCTAGGACCAGATCCCAAAACCCAGCACAATTAGCACTAATTGATCAGCAGTCTCAGCAGAAACGCCAAGAATTGAGCAAGCATTGAAAACCAAAGTCTGCATCTCTCCCCAGAAAGGATGTTTCTCCAGGTCAGAAATCTGGAACACCAGTGCAGAAAAACCAGCACTTTCCCTATTAGCAAAACACTGTGCCCGTAAATACAGGGCTCATCAGCAACTGAGGAGCATCTACAGGTTCACAGAATCATTAACATTGGAAAAGACCTCTAAGATCTTCAGTTCCAATCATTCACCCAGCACTGCCAAGTCCAGCATTAACCATGCCCCTACACAACCCATCTACACATTTTTTTCTACACTTCCAGGAATTCTAATGCCACCACTTTTCTGGGCAGCTTGTTCCAATGCCTGACAAGCCTTTCGGTGAAGAATTTTTTTCCTAATACCCAATCTAAACCTCCTCTGGCACAACTTGAGTTGAGCAGCATTTCAATTTGTTACTTGTAGCACCTACCATATTTATCGTATACCATAAACCACCAGTAAATATAATTACTCTATGGCTATGAAGAATTGCTTTCTGTAGCACAACACAGGATATCAATTATCAAAAACACCACTGACATCTTATTCACACATTCAATTACCCAACTAGGCAGGGCTGAGCAAGTTACTTTTGCTTTGAAGTAAAATCCTTTGCACCAAAGTGTATCAAGAGTGCCCAGTGTGAAAACATCACAGGGCAGCCAGAACACAACACAGGTCTGCAAGCAGTGGACATGAAATAGAAAACTCTCAGGGCACCTTTGGAACATGATGTCTCTCACAGTTTGTCTTGATTAAAAACAGAGGAGAAGGCAAAAAGGAGGACAGAGCTCTTCCAGAGTCCCTGATGACTAACAGTGACAGGACATCTTCAAACAGCATTATTTTCCCAGCCACCTAGTGAGTGCAGGTCTTTTTAAAAATAAGCTCAAATGATCTGTCTGAAGAAGACAAGAAAAAACTGTCAGTTCTCTAGACATAAACTGGTGAACCACTATGCTGTTCTAGACAACTACTGCTTCATGACTTCATGAATTTGGGCAGGGTAATTAAGCCCTAAGGGAAAAGGGGGGTGGGGGGAATTGCTTCCTGAAAAATAGCAGCAATCAAAAAGCACTGTGGCAAAACACTGTGGTAAGAGGCTCTCATATCAAATATTGATCCAGCTCCTGCGAACATGTGAAGTTCATGGAAGTCAAGTTTCCCATTAATGCTACATTCATGCTTTAATAGAACTACCCCATATTTTAGATTCATTTTTGCTGCAATAGCAAAATATTTTCATCTTAAAAATCAGACTTGCCTTTAAATAAACATAAGAGGATTCTAAAAGCATGTCCTGAAAATTTTCTCTAATCTCCTCTCTCCCTTCCTCTTTTCCACATTACTACTGAACAGCTATTTTTACAGAAAAGCTATATCCTAGAACCTATCTTAACTTCTGCTAAGCTACATTTTGCTTGCAGATAGGAATGACTGATGCAGCACTTAAGAATACTGAAATCTGAAGCTTTATGTGCTCTCCCATTTTGGTTTTCCTCATTCTTTCACCTTAAAAGAAAGAATTCTATTTCTAGAGAAGCCACCTGATACATAGAGGACTAGAGAGCACAAGGGTTTACAATAATGTATCCATTTATTATACAGTTTTATTTGGCACTCATCCTAATTAGACAAATGGCAAAACAAAGTGGTTACATTTAGGTCAGCCCCATCACTCAAGATGTGCAAAATGTTTCTGTCTTCTGCTTTAGTTCTGAAAACAATCTGAAAAATGCAGAAGTGGGGGGAAGGTAAGATGACAAAGTTTTGTGCTATATTAAAATACCTTCTTACCAGAAACACATAATTCAGAAATGCACCAAATGCCTGACTGTACTGCACTACCACCACAGAGGTTAGACTACAGCAAAAGGATCTGCAAATGAGTACCTGCTGTGACTGTAGAGCAGACTCATAGCAGGCCCAGATTTAGATCGAAAATCAGTGGAATAGTAAGAATTTTTCACATGGGGTAAAACTGTGAAGCTCCTTTTCATGGGAAGTGAGCAACCCTCGGCTGAAAACTGCTGCACTATCATTTTGACTGCTTTAGTCTTTACTTATAAGCTAATAGGGCACTAGCACAGAGATTCATAGAAAATCACAAGTTAGAAGACCTCTAGAGGTCAAACCTCCTGCCAATTCCAGGAACCAATTTCAAAGCTGGGTCTGCTGCTTAGGTCCTTATCCACTACAACTGTTAATGCTGCCAGAGGTGGAAATATAACAGGCTCTTTCCTCGGGCAACCCACTCTAGTGCTCAGGTACACCTCCTGTGCAGAATTGTTGCCCTTACACCCAACTCCCCTTGCTGCAGCTTAGTCCCACTGCCTCTTTTCCTTCCACAGAGCCCCTCCAAGAAGAGCCTGGCTCCATCTTTTATAGTAACAACTCACCAGGTATGCAGTGACAACAGCTGGAAATCCCTGGAGCCTTCTCTCCTCCAAATTAAATGAAGTCAGCTCCCCTGCTGCTCTACTCGTACATCATGTGCTCCAAGCACTGCACTCTCTCCAGTCTCTCACTATCTGTCAAACTGGGGGCCTGAAACCAGCTGTGGTATTCCAGACATGACCTCATGAGTGTTAAGTAGAAAAGCATAAACACTTCATCCTGTCTGGCTACACTGCTTCTCAAGCCTGTACCAATGCAGTAGATTGCTCCTTCAGGTGCAAGAATTGGCACTGGGTTTTTGTGGGGCTTTTTTAAAAATTCATGGGGTTCCTGTCAGTCCATCCCTCCCACTTGGGTCCCCAAGGAATGGGAACAGAACTGTTCTACACAGTCTAGTGTCATTCACAAACCTACTGCGGGTGCACTCCGTCCCACTCTGGATTCATAACAATGCTAAATGGTACCAGTCAGTCTCTGTTCCATCCCTTAAGGAACAGAAATGGTCCAGACAGTTGCCTTCCCACCTTTTGGTTCATCTATCTTGTCCATGTATCCCTGATTTGGCTGTGACAGACTGCATCCAAAGTCTTTCTAAAACCTTGAACAATACTGCTTTTCCTTCATCCAAAGACATAGCAACAACTTTCTCACAGAAAGGAAACAGCTTGGGGACCCTTCTCAAAATCCATGATGGCTCTTCACAATCACCATCTCATCTTTTATGCTTGGAAAAGGCTTACTGGAGTAAGCGACTGCTTGGGACCCTATTAAAATGTTTTCTTTAAGGACTGAGGACACAGGAGTCCTTAGGGAAAGACACTTTGTCAGCTCCTAAATCTCACTGTCAAAAGGTCTTCCCAGTAACTTTACCCACAAGTTTCTCTTTTAAATTCTTCTCATTCTTTCACACTCCAACTCCAGTGACAAGCAGAATCCACACCATGAACCAGCTTACACTATTATAGGAAGACCATGGGAGTTCTCAAGATCTCATATCTCTCTGACCTATCAAAACATGAAAATTTCCCTCCAATACCCCACTGACTTTTTTCATCAGATCCCTCCAAAAGACCAAAGGAAATCAATCAGTAAATAACATGCTAACAGTTAACAACATCTTGCCTACACCCCAATCCCTAATTGTACTTGTCCATCACTGATAGAGTGTATACAAAGGTGCAATTTGATACCAACAGAGAACTGAATTCCATTATGGCTATTATATTTCCAACTGGAATTTAATTTCTTGTCCATATCTCTAGTTTTTACATCTTTTGACTCACTGGATAGTCATTTCCAGCCTTCACCTATCTAATTTTTTAAAGCTATTAAAACTTTTCTCCCTTCAGCCTTCCATTGCTTCTCTAGCGGCTGTGATCATTCTGTAATAAAGGCCAGAAGCAAATCAACTGTCACCTCCCAAGACTTCCAGAGGGCTATCATTTGAACTATTCTCCACCAGTTCCCAGCTTCACAACTTTTAATCCATACCCACAAAGAAATTATGTCCATCTCACTCATTTTAAATGACCACTAACTGACATGCACTCCACTCCTAGCCTATTTATGTTCCTTCAAAAATAAGGCTTCTCTGTTGTTAAACACCATCAAGGTACCTTGTTGCCCTTGATTAGCTGTATGTTAGCCCTGTTGTGCTTACAAAGCACCCAAGTCACATTTCATCCCAGCGCTGTGCATACTCTCTCTCAAGAAATCACACCAAAAACCACTTCTTCTACAAACATTCCCAACACAACCGAGATGGGAGTGTTTGGAGACAGGTGGTTACCAGCGTTTATCTTAAATGGCAAGTCCTGAACTCCTGAGAGGCTGATCATCAGATATTATTTACTACATCTCCCCTTTCAAAATAGTCATTTTGTTTTCACCAGTTCACTTCCAGACACACTGTATTTTGGTAGATAATAGTCATTATTATCCAAGGCTTCCTTTAATTCTGGCCTCCTCCCTTCCATAAGGCTTTTTGGTAGATCTAAATATAATTAGAATGTCCTTTATACAACTAGAACCATATCAAGCAGTCTGGACTTAGCTTTCTCATCTAAAAAAGGAAACTGTCTGCATAATTTAGCAATGCTTTTGACGACACTACTTCATTTTCCAATCAACAACCTTCTTAATACAGTATCCTACTTCAGAACATGTTTCCAAAATTAACTTTTGTTCTCACTTCTGCTGTCCAGTAGATGTACTACATTGCTGCTCCTCCTCATCCACACTTGGTTATCTGTATTTTATACCTGAATATGTCAAGTGCCAGTGATTTATTTTCTAAATCAACTCAAAGTCATGTAAACATTAAAAAACTTATCTTTGTTGAATTCACTGGAACTAGGATTAACCGACACATTTCTCAACACAGCCTTCCAGGCTTTTTTTTGCCCTGCCCCCACAATCTTCATATTTTTTTCAGAATTTCATAGGAATGGAGCCTTTGCTGCTACTCTCAAAATTCAACATCACCAGTATCACAGCAAAAAAAGGATTTTGGCTGACCCCACCATTCACTGTGTTTTTAAATTCCTGCAGTTTTATAAATTTAACACTAGCTATTAAAAAAAAATCAGCATATAATGAGAGGATTACATTTTAAGTTATGTTTTCTTAAGAATAAAAAGGACCACGAGATGTGTTTCTGATGTGTTTCATAGCTGAGGAAGTCACCTAAGTTACCACACAAAGACTCATGTTGGATCAGGTTTGAGCCTTGAGTGTTTTATATGAAGGGGGTTGAATATTTATTTACTTTTAAAGCAGGATCTTCTCAAGAATTTATCAAAAAAGTGAGAGACAAAAATGAGAAAAAACCCTCTCAGCAACTAAGTATATTTCTCAGCCTGTTTTCCAGTGGATGAATTCTCCAGTCCCTGAATGCTAGCAGTGTGCTTCAAAAATACCACAGTCAAGTTCCAGATGCAAGATCCATATTTCAAGGTAATTATTTAGCTTCTGCAAGAGATGCACTATTCTTTACCTTCTGACAGGGAACTTAAAGAAAGTTTCACAATTTTATACTTTATTTTTGTAAGTAATGTTGTAGCTCTGGTCTCTCAGAAAAGGTCTATCAATTTGTACCTTAAAATGATTTTTTCTGTTATAAATTCATTCTAGTCTGAGCTAGTTGGATATAGCTAATAAAAGTCTTTATTTAAGGAACAGTCATAGTAGCAAGAACACAGAGCAGATAATAGCCCCTACAACAGTTTTCTGCTTGTTCATTATCAGCGTCAAAGTCTTACACAAGAGTTTTGAAACAAAGCTGGTAATAACAATAAAGCAAAACTTACTATATAGTGACAACACAATGACAAGCGCAGATATTTTGCCCTGGTATGCCACTAATTTCAGGGTAAAAGAATCAAATAGCAACAAGTGGAAAGGTCTATCTGGCAAAACTCATCTTGGTATGAAGAAATCAGCGAAAGAAAAAGCAGCAACAGAAAAAATATCCTAAACTTTGGATTTCATGTTTTTCAGCCACGCTGTAATGGGTCAACAAAGTGTTTATTTTTGTTTCTGTTTTAAAGAAATTTGCAAAATGTGGACTATGAATTCTGAGTGCTACTATTATATGAGGCTGTTAAAAGGAACAATTATGATGTTTCCCAGTACAGTTCAATAATAAAGCCTTCTTCTTTCATAAACAATGCAGTTTAAAACAAACACTTAACTTCAAGAATTTGTCTTAAATATTTCATTGGTGCTCTGTTACACTTCAGAGGACACTTCACATGAAACATTTAGGTCTAGTTTATGAAGCATCTACCCTGGATACAATGCAATAATTCATACACTCTACAGTAAATAGCTTCTCTTCTGCAGCTCTGAACTGTACCAGTGTATCCACAGAGCCCACAAGACACGTACAAACATCTGACATTCCAAAGACAGAAGTATACAGGACACTACAAGAAATCCTTCCTGACATGCTGTCATGGTTGCTTTTAGTAATTTCCATACATTTTCTCATCTAAGCATTAACATTTCCATCACCAGACTTCCATCTATCATTGCCTTACATTGACACCTGCTGGAAGTGACTGGGATCGTAAACCATTTCTTTTTTTTCCCCCTCAATTAGTGTCTGATTTAACTGTACAGGAAGACCAACAATTCTACTTTCAGTAAACTAAGCACAGACATTTGAAAAACTAAGCCACATGGCTTTTTAGCAAGCAAAAAACATACAATGTGTAACTTTAAGCAATGTGTTATCACCCAAAGCTATCAGTGCATGGGTCCTCAATCAGAAAATGTATTTTAATAACAGCCTTTTAGAAGACTTTTTTCACTTCCCCTTGGCAAGTGAAAATTGCCAAATTAGGTATGCAACCATTTACTGGGCTTTCAGGCTAATTAGCAAATAATTACTACTGTAAGAGTCACTAAATAGTAGTTTGGCAAACATTTTACAAACAAGTTTATACAAAAAATGTGACTAAACAGGCGATTATAACCCATGTCTTTACATTAATGAAAAAAAATCTGCTTTACTCACAGAAGGAAACAGGCTGTTTAATAACAATCGATAGACAAGAACAACTGAGGAATGTTTGTTAAAATAGCTTGTATGTATGCAAACTACTGTCT
>VZTN01018208.1:73134-104727 GCA_013400515.1 Erpornis zantholeuca
ATAAACCCCATTTACCTGTACTCTGCTTTCTTCTTGATCTGTCCGCAACAGTAACAACACCATTTTGAGTAAACAGATAAACAAATTCCACTCTGGATACAGAAATCTTACCATCTGTATTCACCTTGCCTGGCACGCTGTCTTTTCTCATCTCCACCACTTATTTGAACAGTTCCTCTGTTCAAATGTAAGCCATTGCTCCTGGCTTACATCCATTCCCACCAGAATCTTTAACCTCTCATCTTGAGCTTACCATGATTAGCTGACACGCTCTTACCAAATATCTTTCAAGGAAACCTATGCAGCAGCACAACTCTAAAACACGGAAGCATTCAGAAATGATCATGCAAAAGCTCAAACCTCTTCTGCGTACAACAGAGCCCACAGTCCACACCTTCCTTCCTTCAGTTCTGCTTTTTATCTTCCCAGATCTTTCAATCTACAAGTTTGAATCAAGCAGTGGGACAAACTGCCTGCCACTACTTATGGTGACTTTTTTTTTTACAATACAACAAAATCTTTGAATTATTTTGAACACCTTCATATCTCTAGGCACATGACTTTACATATATTGCATTACTTCTTACTTCTATTTCCTATCTTATTTTCTTCATCTTGTTTCAAATTAGGTTTCAATCTCTTTCAAGTCACTGCTAAACATTTTCCAATGCAGACTGTAGCTTTTTGGCACTAACCTGAAAGGAAAGTCTTCTACAACATTTAGATACTGTGAGAATGAATTTAACTGACTGATGATATAATTGGGCATTTCTCCTTTTCAATAACACATTGCTAGCACACTCAAAGTCTGCATTATTTGCATAGTACTGTTGCTGGCCTCAGGTATCACAATGAAAGGCAAAACAAGGCTTCAGTGCTCAGATCACCAATTCCCCAGTAGAGTGACTTGAGCTGCAGCCAAACAAGTTATGCCCAAAATTTAATGGAGGATAGTTCTCCCACGCATGCACAGATGCCAGCTTAACAGATGATCCTATTTTGAAAATGCATGATATGTAACAACAGTAAGAACATCAAATTCATCATTTTTGCCTAGGTTAAGCTCATTTCACCTAGAATTTATTACACCTTAACTCATAGTTAAGTTTTACTTAATGCACAGGCCCTGGGGGCAGAGGTGTCTTCACACAGAGCAGAGGAGGTTATAATCCCTGAATTCTACTTAAAACCACTTAACCTCTACCCTTAAAACCAGTACTTCTTCATATATTCAACAAAGCACCAAGAGAATAACATTGTTATTTTGCACCACGTAACAGTGGAAGAACAGGAAATAATCTTTGCTTAATCAGATATTAAGCTTAAGAACTTGCAAGGGAATGGGCTTGATCTTTTGAGGTGCAGCAAGATGTTAGAGCTTCCTATTGTTTTCAGAAGTTAAAAAAAAGTTCAGTGATTTGTCAGTGTCATGATATGAATGTCTTCATTTACATTTAAAGGAAGACTGTAAGATGGTAGGGGACAAAGTTCATTCTGGAGATCATTGACATTGAGAGTCTGACATGCTCTACTTCATTTCTTAGGGTACCCAGGAAAGGCTTACAACATTTTGTAAGGTCATGGGTAAGTTAAGTGATGATACTTCTTGTGCATAGTGTGTACAAACATACAGTCTCAGAAAAAGATGGACAATATCCAGTAACAGGATGCTGAACCAGGGGAGGTCATGCCTCAGCACCTCTATCTGCCTTTTCAGTTGCTACAAGCCAGGACAATGTGCAGAGTTATGAGTTGGTTATAGACCTTCTCCTTCTCCACATAGCAGGCAGTCTTGCCCAACAGTTCTCCCCTCACACAGCACAGCTCATGCAATTTTAATCAGATTGCAGCACAACAAAGAATGGTAAACGACCTTCCACACGCATGGTGCTTCACAGCCATGAAGAGCCAAAAACCAAATTGTGAAATTACAGTATCTTAGTGTGATTGACTACACAGAGTGCAAGGTAATGCAGAAATAAGTCTATTTACACATAGCACTGCCTTCTGTTGTTAGCTGCCTGTGCCTAGTTTTCGCTCTTCTACCTCCACTACATTACAGTAGTTGGGAGCGCTGCCAATAGAAAGCATAGCGTTAAGTTGTAGGTGCCACCACCACAGACAAGTCTCAGCAGCACAAAAAGCCACATCTCTACAGATAAGTTACCTGACTGACTAGAATCATTTGAACATTGGTGAGTGACATGTCATCTTCAACAGATACAAGCTTCCACAAAATATTGTGCTTTTCACTATGATTAACGAGAATAGCTTGCTATCAGATACTTCTAAAAGTCTTGTTTCATTTCAGTTCATCTTAGATATGTTCAGATTACTATTACATGCACTACTAAAAGCAACATCCTTTTTCCTTATAAGCTGCTCAAACCCACTTAGATCACAGATAACATTAATCCAAACCCAAAGTGAAGGATTTAATAAGTGGTGTCAATTAAACTCCTCAGACATTTCTCAGGTTTCCCATCTGGCCTGTACAAGAAGGAAGGTCAGCTGGGGAGCTGCTGGGCAGTAGGAGTGGAAGAAGAGGTAATCCAAGCACAAGAGCTTCTTGGATTGCTGAGAAAGCAGGAGGAAGGTGGCAAGCGGAAATAGGAGACAATGCCACCCAGGAGGGCTCTACTTGGAGGGAAGTAGATTA
Organism: Erpornis zantholeuca; assembly: GCA_013400515.1. Lineage (NCBI taxonomy): Eukaryota > Metazoa > Chordata > Aves > Passeriformes > Timaliidae > Erpornis > Erpornis zantholeuca. The sequence goes on from VZTN01018208.1 coordinate 75,794, forward strand.
AATTGTTTGGTTGGACAATCACACAACATGACGTGGTTTCATCAAGCGTACACTTCCTGAATGCAGTCACCTTCCAAGGACCTTTAAGAGCCCTCAGTGTCACAGACATACACAAAAGTATGTACTTCAAATCTTAGAAAGACAAATCTGCTTCCTTCATACACCTGACTTCTGAAACGCTATTTTAAGAAACACTTTTCAATAGGCTGCAGCTTTCCCCAAGCAAGTAGATATCTCTTCTTTATAACATTTGCCATTGAGAGAAAGCCTGAATAACAGCAGCATTATTTAGTTTCTCACCTGCATTTGCTTTCTGAGTTCCCTTACGCAGACACCGTCCTGAGCAGTGTTCTCACGCTCGGATGCATCTGCCAGAACATTAACTGTTGTTTCTGCCTCTTGAAGCCACTTGAGGAAGCTCTCTAGATCCTTGTGTGAGGCCTGTACTGTCTTCATCTCTGTCTCCAAGAAATTCTGCCTATCGACAGCTCTGAAAACAAGACAAGTGTCAGAATATCCCCACATAACATACAGCATTATATACATCATAATGAAACTACTAAAAGGAAATCTGAAGGTATCTCTGGTAAAACACTATACATCTGTACAGCTTTTTTTATCATTATTTATATCACTGTTTCTCTGGTTAGTGTATCTATAGCTACCCACAGATATCCTGAACTGGTTATACATTTCACTGACCTTTTTAAAAAGGCATGCAGAAGAAAATAAGTTATTCATTAAAAACCTGAATTTTCCTTTTAGAGTATTGCCATCATCAACTTATGCTACCCCAAATGGCTGAAGTGTTATTTGCATGTGTAAAAATGGGCTTTTCCCCATCAACAAAACCCACATGGAGTAGAAGCACGGAGCGCTTGGGGTATATTTGGTTCCTCTTTTACAGTAAGCAGAAACACTGCCATAAATTCTAAAGGGTTAAAGTGCTAAGGGATGAAAAGTCAAATACCTGGTTCTCTCTGCTAGAAGACATGACTTTTGACACTATGACTCAACCAAACAGAATAATATAATACAATGCCATCATAACAGTCAGGTCATGCTAAACACACTTAAATCTAAAAACAACTGGCAGAATATAGTCCAAATTTTCAGTCATCCAAAAGATTTCTGACTGATGCAAATACTAAAGTTTGTGTTCGTAAGGGGATATTTTCATGTAATAACAATATAATCCAAATATTTTAAGTTATCAGCAACTTCAAACAATTTCCTAGGAAAAAATCACCTTATACTTTTGCATAACTACTGTCTCCTTGTGATTGAAATTAAACTCAGATGAAAAGCTATTACAGTCAGCAATTTTAAAAGCACTGATTAGCAACATTAATAAAGCATGACAAACTAAATTTCATCTATTTGAGGCTGTTATTATGCAGCATTCTTTCTCCCAAAATCAGGATAAAAGAAACAAGCTGTCCCACACCAGCACACTGTAGAGAAACCTCCAAGAGAGCTAAGAGCTAGAATGCTTCTGCTGAATAAGTAGAAAGTTCAATTTTATTTTCACATCAAGCACTGTATCGTAAGATTTCAGGCATAAAGTGACATCTAATTTCAAGACAGACAAGGCCAAAACACTCAGTATTTAGTATTTCCACATTTCTACAGATAGCCCCAAACTTGTGTCTTCTGTGTCCTCGCATCTGCTTCAGCTTTTTTCTTCCTTGTCATGCTGTGGCAAAAGTACTGCTCAGCAGTATGAAGGAATCACTGTGCTTGGAATTGTGAATTTCAGAACTAGTTAAAATATTCCTTTTAGAAAAGAAGCAGTGGGTGTTCAGTACTATTCAGGATGACATTTCAAAGCAAGTAGCCTGGTTTACTGGCACATCAGATGAGACAGATACAAGTAAAAGCTGTTTTCTTTCAAGGACTGTGAGGAAACCTCATGCAACCCAATTCCGCCAGGCTCATATTCCTAAGTTTTAGCATAACTAATGTTTTAGGGACAATTTGCACAAAGATAGTGTTGTGACCCCTACTTTAGGAGCTTAGGTCTTATGTCACTTGTTAATAATTGCTTTATCCAAAATAAGAGTCTAGGAGTCCTGACTTTGTGCTTGCCGAAGTTTTGGCTACTTGCAAACGACTAGGAGAACAAGAAGCCTTCATTCTTGCTTCTCACTTGCAACTGGTATGCTTCACCCAGTCTTGAGAAAAAATAGTAAGTAGCATGCTAGGGATAACAGATAGTTTGATAGATATTGCCCAGAAAAGATAATAAGCACCAGCTAAAAAAATTAGAGCACACCAAGGAACTGTGAGAAAAACTGTGGGAACAGTTATGAGCTCTAACTTCAAAACCCTCTCCCTCTGCAGGGATTTTCTTCCCTAGCAGGGGGTTAAGGCCAAAGGTGGAAGAACAGGAGTGACAACAGGATGAATAGACTGGTAATAAAGGTGACCTTCAAAGAAAAAGAACAGTCCCAAAGGATGAAACAGTAAGTGACCCAGATCTCTAAGTCTAAGTACTGATGTACTAGATGAGAATCGAGACAACCCAAACTTTGTAGTTAACAACCTTCATTGAAGAATATTGTATTCATCCTAAAGTTTTAATTTCTTGAGCTTTCTGCTTGGTTGAACTTTTAAGGAAAGAATGAAATCCTATTACTGTCCAGCTGGTACCATATATTTGAATTAAAGCTGAAAAACAATCCTTTTGGTAAATACGTACAAATTTACAGCTAGTGTTCTAAGAGTACATGGGTATTTTTAAAGAGGACATCCATAGCAGTAGCAAGCAATGCTTTTACAGAGCACATGGAAATACTTTCATCCCCTTCTAGTAAAGGCCTCAAACATTAAATAGAAAATGGAGAATTCTGTACTGCAGATTAACAGCTATCCCATGCTATAAAATAATAGCTCAGACTTTCAAATAATTCTGATACAATTAGAGCAGCCTCAAAAGACAGAGGATCTGTACATCTTTCATTATGCAAGAACTAAATGTGAGGAGAAGCTGGAGAATTATTTTCAAATGCAACTAACTTAGTACAGTGATAGTGGAGAAAGTCAACGCAGATTCTATTGGCAAAGACACACCCAAGGAAGAAAAAAAAAAAGTTGTTCTATTATTTAAGTTTTCATGGCTCTGTTTCAGGTTTCTGTTCCACCCAATTATTTTTTCAGATTTAAACTAAAAATCTGCAATGCATACAAGTGTGTAATCAAAAGAAATTCAGAAACTAACATCTGAGACAGATGAGTACAGAAAGCAATATAATCTATTACCAAGGCAGCACAAACAGATAAAATGACTATAGGTTCACCCCAAAGTATAAAAATAGAACACAAATAGCCACTGGGCGAAGTATCCAATTTACACAATGTCAGGGAAGCTTTCATCTCTTAATGCCAACAGTTTTAAAATAAGCTCCTTCACTTTACATGCCATGGCTACAATCTTTCTGGTAGTGTTCTTGGGCTGTTCAGGACCACAATCCTTCCAGGTGATGTTACTAAGGACCCTTTCCACAATCCCCAAGTAGGGGAACAAACTGGTATTTTAAAGCATTATGATATAAATACAGCTTTGTCCTCATAGAAGCCATAGGACTACATGTCCACTCTATGTATAAGCGCCAATATCTGCCACAAAAAGTAAGCTTTTTCACTGGTATTTCTATTTCTTGCATTTAAAGCAAGTATAAAAACCTTCACCCTGTTGAAAAAGTGCTTTCTTCGTGCATTCTCTCTTAATTCTACCATGCTGCTCAGATGGGGTTGCAAAGAGCAGCTCCACACAGGCTACCCACTGGCTCTCAGAGTTGTCCTTTACATTCTGCCACTTAATAAACAAAGCAGATATTCACCTTCCTTAGGCTGCAGACTTCAAACAGTAGCCCCAGTGATAATTGAGGAGCTTCAGTTATACACAACAAAATGCAGTAGCTTATTATTTTAGACTTTAAGCAGATTCAAAAATAATTAGAGGCTTCCAGGCAGGAGCTCTTCTTTCTGGTCACCTTCTCTGAGTAATGGGCAGTCTTATGCCAGTTCTAGCCATAAACACTGCAAAGTCTGAATGTGAATGAGACTACTACAGAGTTTTTGTCTACTGTCAATGCTAATCCAACAAGGAGCTATTTCTCTTTATCCTCTAATTAACTAGGAAACAAGCTCCCACATCCGAAGCACAAAATGACAGAAGAACCATTTTCCTCCAAGGAAGGATAAGATGACCTTATTACCTCTCCTTCCTTTATTACCTACCTACTGAGAATAGTCCTGCTGAGAAGGACTTGGGGGTGCTGGTGGTTGGGAGGCTGGACGTGACCCAGTAATGGGTGCTTGCAGTCCAGAAAGCCAGTCATGTCCTGGGCTGCCTCCAAAGCAGTGTGGTCAGCAGGGCAGTGAAGGGGATTCTGCCCCTCTGCTCTGGTGAGACCCCACCTGCAGTGCTGCATCCAGCACTAACACTCCAACATAAGAAGGATGATGTCCTGTTGAAGCAGGTCCAGAGGAGAACCACTAAGATGCTCTGAGGGCTGGAGCACCTCTCCTATCAAGAAAGGCGGAGAGAGTTGGAGTTGTTCAGCCTGGAGAAGCAAAGGCTCCCAGGGGACCTTAAAGCAGCCTTGCAGAGCCTGAAAGGGGCCTACATGAAAGTTGGAGAGGGACTTTTTGCATGGGCATGTAAGGATAAGGCATGTAAGGAGTAATAGCTCTAAACTGAAAGAGGGAATATTTAGATTAGATATCAGGAAAAAATTCTTCACAGTGAGGGTGGTGAAGTACTGGAACAGGAGAAGCTGTGAATGCCCCATCCCTGGAAGTGTCCAAGGTCAGACTGAATGGGGCTTTGAGCAACCTGGTCTAGTGGACCACGGTCTGCCCATGGCAGGGGGCTTGGAACTAGATGATCTTTAAGGCCCCTTCCAATTCAAACCATTCTATAACTCCATAGTTTCTATAATGTTCTCCTCTTCTCATTCCTCATCAGCTCCATAAGCTTTACTAAATAGGCTTTTCATTCCTGTAACTGACATCCCATTCCAAAAGCAGCTGCTTCTTTCACATGCACATATATACCTATCAAATTTAGTTGTCATCTTCCCCACTCCCACATACAAAAGAACAATTTTGTCTTCTCTCCTTCTATACCACAATGCATAGAGTCTTTCAGATTTTGGAGTCAGACACTATTCTAAATGTTAATTGTCTATCAATACCAAATACTAAAAAGCATTTCTGCAGAAATTAGATTACCCAGCAGGAAAAAAATTACGCATATGAAAATACCATATTTTCATTGAGATATATCTGCAGATACATCTTAAATGGAGGATGAATAGAAAGAAGTTTGAATTAAGCCTCAGCTCCTACAGCTCAAGTATTTTCTAGATAGGAGTACTAGAAGCATTGTACTTGAGAGCCCAAAGCACAGCCTCATTCAGGGGAAGTTTCCATCAGAAGGAAAGCCATAACGAATTGATACGTGGGAAGATAAAGCTGAACACTTACAGCCTTATGAAAATAAAGTACAATAACAAACTACAAATACATAAATCATACCAGCAATAAAGAACAAGAGAGGAACTTTCAAAGACACTTAGGGAATAATAGCCACAGGAAAATCTGAAACCAAACATGAGAAGTCCCTTCTTTTTCTGCTTAAAAATATACCACAAAAATCGGAAGTCATACAGACGCTTTCCACTGTGGACTGTGGGAATTTCAATCATCAAAAGAGCTTGACTACAATTGACTAATTATCCACAGCAGCTCTAAATGCTGCACTAAAGCACTCACAGAAGAGACAACGTTACACACATGTACACGGAATGCAAGTTTAACACACCAGCTGCTACAGACAGAATGAAACCTTGTAATTACCTTTGGTTCAGATTAACCCAGCAAGTGTTCATTTGGTCAGTGGTTTCCTTCACCTTCCTTGAGTCATCGTCACGATACTCTCGAAGTAGTTTATTAGAAAGATCATTGAATGCTGCTACTGTGATGTCACCTCTATGCAAATCCTGTACTAACAGCTGAAAAGCAATTCCAAATGAGAGATTAAAATCAGACTATTTCTAATATTATGCATTTTATCACATATTACAAATCCCTCATTTTTATCTCTTTTCTAAAAAGCAAAACGTGCACATTTTTCATCTAGAAGTAAAATCTTCAAGAGAAAATCTACAGATATTAAGTGTCCTGATAATGAAATAATCAAAACAGAAATAGGTGAGAAAAAGTTCTATCTGCCAGACCCACCAAAGGTTAGAGAAATCCTCTTTTATATTCTACTGGCGACAGAAATAAAAACACTTCTGTATTTTGAGTAGCATGAATAAGCTTGAATTATTAAAATAGCAATATAAGCGGCATCTAAAAGCAGCATAAATGAAATGAGCAGGATGAGAATTCGATTTCATTCTTTGGGGGTTTTGGGTTTGGGGTTGGATTTTTTTGTTTAAAATTACAAAAATACATTAGAACAGTTCATTTATTGTGGCAGGATATTTATAATGTACCTTGACTTTAGAGAATCTAAACTCAAGATTATTTCTAAATGAAAAATATTATTTCCATATATATCCAGTTGCATATTATGGCCTCTGTAACTTTCTGTTTGGGCATGGGTCTGCTTTCACTTAAGAAAATAGCGTAGACCTAACAGTCCATTTCTATTTCCCTACTCATGTAGAGATAGGCACTAGTCAGATAGTTGTGAAAAGTACACAGCTTTACCGTGTACTTAAATAGCTATGGATTGGTAAGCAACTCTCACAATAATACTCACTGCCTCCTTCCATACCCAGCTGCGCCCTTACATTGCTCCTTCATGAATATATATGTGTACATATATATGTGCACATACTTTTTTAAACTCTCTTATATCCCTGTTCTAAATACTGCACTGGTAAGAGCCTCTCCTCACTGCTTTGTGTCTTTAGTTTTCATACTGTGCCACCTACAGCGTGCCCTTTTTCTGACAGCCACCAGGACAAAGGACACAAGACTCACAGACTTATCACAGCATGCTTGGCATGATATAAAAAGCATCAAAGATTGCATAGAATAAAAGAAGTAAAACGAGTATTGGATATGCCTGGCACCCATCGGAAGTGAAATTCAGGACAATTTTAAAACCTTAGTCCATTCCTAAGCTACTGTTAACTATTTCTATGAAGTCAATTCTGTGGCAGTATCATTAAACTTTAATTGGTCTGGGGTTCAAGCTCTTTGCATAATATTATTTCTTTGATGCTATATTATACTCATTTCAGCTAAGCTTTCAAGGACACACATGCACACATGCCACCTGTTTACCTCCCAGAATCTGATTATTGGGAAGTCTGATGTATTGAAAAATATAGACAATTAAGAAAATACTAAACCCAAAAAGAGACAGAAAATAGTATAACAACTAAATTGCACATTCACTCATTAATTGAATCGAGCAGCATTACACAGACTGAGAAGTCTGGAATGGAAAAAAAAATAGGCATAAGTGGTCTTACTTTGCTCTCTGCAATCTGTTTGGCAAGCATCTCTTTTGGGGCCTGCAGGAGCTTTCTCAGACGGATCTCGCACTGCTCCATGAGGTGCTCCATCTCCTGCCTCTGCTCGTGCCACTGCAGGCTGTCTGTCAGCATGTACTTCAGCTGCTGCTGCCGCACCTCCACGCTGTGCTGGGTGCTGTCCCACTGGCTCTTCAGCTTCTCCACTGGGGAGGACAACACAGAACATGAAAAATATGAGGCAAATGGACAAGTAGCCATAACTACCTCTTAATTTTCAGGGCAAAAGGCAATAATATGACTCATTCTCAAACACAATAGTCTCCATATTCAGTATTTTAGTTCCCCATGTAGCTGACATTCACAGAAGCAAATGAACAATTCAGGTGTTTGGCTTCCTCTTGCTTAAGGAGGTCAGCATACAAGTAACAACTATTATTTCTAGAATATTTCAAAGGCATTATTTACTTTTTATGTACACACATGTGGGAAAATGCACTGCAGAGACACAACAGCAACAGGGCTCCAAGGAGTACAACTTTAGGGTGATAGGACCAGCAAGTCATCTTTGTGTATCTATAACTTACACCAGTACAAACAAACAAGTAAATAAATACTGTTTAGGTAGCTTGTACAAAGCAAACGAAGCATTCCAGACCACTCTGTGTTAAAGGCAGTCTCATAGCACCTGTACTACAATTTTGGCCAAGGTAGAAAAGTTCCAGTAACAACCTACTTTGGCAATTTAATTCCACCCCAGGCTTCTACAGACTTAAATAGATTACACGGCAGAACAGAGAAGTTATTGATTACACCCCACTTCCTTCAAGTATTCCATTTGTCTCTCAATAAATAGTTAAGTTAGGTGATGGATAAACACACTTAACCTTTAATAAACAAGGAGGGAAAAAGATAATATAAGAGCCGATAACAAAAATTGTGCATGACAAAAAGCAGTGAATCTGTCTTTGGAGAGAAATGCATGGCATCATATGTTTTCCTGGATACTTACAGACCATTAAAGCAAGTGTATTACTTGAACGTCTATAGAGGTGGAAACAGGTTTGTCTACTACCTGTCATAATAGTTACAGGGAACAAGTTATATCACTAAAGAATGTGGTAAAGAACATGGCAAAAAAGTGAATGCAAAAAATCAAAACAAGAAAAAAACTAAGCTGGATTTGTTGCACATCTCTCTACTCTGAGCAGTAAGAGACAGGCAGTATGTAAGACATCCAATGTATTTATTTTAACAGCAAATACAGTAAAATATGCAATTTTATTAGAAAATTAACACACTTGACACTCAAATCACTTCCATTTTCCATGAAGCAAAAATGTCAAAGGTTGTGCTTAAACTGAAACCATTTAAGTGAACCTTATGGGGTTTTTTTAACATTTTGCAATTATACAAAGCTATTGTGCTTCATCTGGTTGAGAAAAATCTCTTAACTTTAATACATCCAACAATATTCTCTTTAGCTCCGCAAAGTTCTCAAAGACTGGCAGCAAAGCCCACCTGTCAGAGTAAATATCACTCCACCATGCTGGTGGACAAACCTAATAATTTGTGCAATATAGATTCATCCATTTCAACCCACAGGCAGCTTGTGGATCAATTTTCAAGCATAGATATTTGACATTTACATAGTAGCATTACTATTATACTATTAAGAGCGAATACTTATTTATATACTTTTTCTTATTAATGGACAGGTTAACCTTACTCTCTACTCTGCTGAGCTTATTTACCCTTTTTTTCCATCTCCAGGAAAACAGGACAGAAAAATAGTGGAATTCCTGGTAGCCTCAGGATTCAGTGGGTTTAAGAGGTAAGTTCCCAGGAAAAGTTGTCAAGGGCACTGGTCTGCTATCACAGGCAGGAGGACTGGAAAGGACTCCTGATGAGACTGTTTTTTCAATTCCCAGTTTCCATGAAGCAATTGGGAGGGAAGTTCCAGAGATGGAAGCTTTTCTCTGTTTCTCTGCTCCTATCCATTTGAGTAGTTATGCTTTGTCTAATGACACACAGCAGACTCAAGGAAGTTTGTAGGACATTGGTATATTCTAATAAATATTTGGTGTCAGTGTTCAAACAATTGTGCATAAAGCAGCCCTGAGCTTCACTTTTCATCAAAGAACAAACTTTTTTAACAAATGTCAGTAGTAACAACACCTTCATATTTTTTTTTCCTGTTTCATGACAGGCAGAAAATGTTCACATACATCTAAGTATCTACTGGAAGCTTAACCCATGGCACCATATACAACTTCTCTTTTCCCACTCTGGACGGGCATGACTACAGGGGAACTCAAACTTTCAACATACAGTCCTTTACTTCTTGTTCAGCTTTTCTGAAGAATCAAGAATGTTTTGTGACAGACCCAATGTCCCTTTGTTGACTGACTCCCATGGAGTACATGATTATTATCCTCCCCCAAGTTTCCACCTGACCCCTAGTTCCAAGTGACTGCAAAACTAAGTTGCTTCTTTGAATATTACTCCCCCTACCAATCCATAGTCTGTGAACGTCAGACAGCAGACTGTCTCCTCAGACCAGACCCCCAGAAAAACCACCCATCTGTGGGCTTTCTATCTGAGCCCATCATCTCCATCAAGTCTTATGGACACCAAAGAAATTCATGTAGATGTAGTACATTAGAGATGAGAACATAAGAAAAAGATATCTTTCCATTTTTACTTCCCTGCTGCATGAATTTTCTAATCTTAGCAACCAGCAAAACTTAATATTTCCAAGAAACAGATTGTCCATTAGTTTCAAATTGTGACAACTGCACATTTCTTAAGTACCAGTAAAATAAATTTTCTAAGGGAGTGGGGGCCTTTAAATTGGAAATTAAATTTTCAAGTACATGTCAGTGACTTAAAATCTCTACTGCCAGTCAACAATTTTCAATGCAAAGTTATTTTCCTAAAGTCAATACATTCATGTTTTTAACTGTCCAGTGCCTCAAAGTTCAACAAAAACAAAGATCAGCTCCTTTTCTCAATAAATAAAATCTTCATCCCTGGGTCTGTGGCTGTGAAGCAACCCAAAATCTTGACAAAATATTTCAAAATCCCAGCAAAACTATTGACCTCCACACTTGAAAAAATGGCCAGACAAAAAAAAAAAACAAGTGGCAATTCTTGTTCCAGGAATTTTCATTAGACTTTTTAAGTGAAAGCCACTTACCTGCCAAGTCTTCTCTTTTAGAAGGAAGACAACTTCAGCTAGGCTCAATTGAGAATTTAAGAGAAAGATACGAAGATTTTTTTTACTGCCATGGAAACAATGTATTCACAAACAAAGGATGAAGAAACTTACTTTTTTCTGTGATCTCTGTCCTAATGTCTGAACTGGAAGTTTTATTTTTCAAGTTCTGAGCCAATGTAAAAACAGAATCAAGCTGAGGGTGCCGATGGTCCATATCTGCATTGGTTATCTGTTGAGAATTAGGATATGATTTTCAAGTCCAAAAAACAGAAATTAGTGAAATTCATCTGTATTATTTATAGGTAAAAAAACCCACGGTTCTCCACAAGTATACAGCTGGTCCCATCATTACTGTAACTCTTGAGTCGTCACAGTATGATAGCACTATTTAAAAAGCTAAAATATTGTAAATTACAGTTAACTGAAAATCCAGAGGCGAAGGTTAACCTGTACAAGCCACAGTTACTACAGTTGTTGCACAATGTTTTCCCATATCTATTTCTCACTCTTCCGTAACTTATCTTTCTCCTAACCAAGCTGTCATCATTTATATATATATGAAGGAGCAGTGGCTACAGGGGGAAAGTGGAGAAGGAAAACAACTGTAAGGAAGAATCAGACCATATAATGTTGTTCTGTAAACTGTTCACTCACTGTGGCAGTGTACCAGAAGCCCATATTAGAACTATTATATAGTTAAAGGAGAGTGTTTCCAAAGCTACTGTACATCACATTATTCTTTCAAATTCCAGACTATGCGAGATACTCACAGAAACAGTTTAGCACTTGTTTAGCCTGTAGCTTTTGCTCAACACTTAGTTAATTGATATTAAGTCATATAAAATGAACCTTAACAGTTGCATACATCTCACTAATACTGCCTTTAGTCAGAGTTCAACATAGCATGAGCTGTAAACAGAAATAAACATTTACATCCTAAGTGTTAATGTTACAACTTTTAATCCTCTTAGCATGTCTCTGGAAATCAGTTTAGTGTAACTACAGCAAACAAAACTCATTAGAAACCAGTAAAGAGTGAATCAAAGGTCACTCACTAAGCAAACATGAAGCTTTTCCAAAGTCTTCATTGTAAGTTAACTACATAACCCCCAAAAGATGTCAGGAGGTATTCTCCAGTTTCTTTGTTTTAAACAAGAATATAACAGTGCTTAGCTCACACAGGGATACAAGAATTAACAGGAAATCTGAAGGGGACAGGAGTGTAATAACAACAGCATTTAAAGTGTAACTTGCATGTTATGCTTTTAGTTGCAGTCAGGAGTTTTTTCCCCTTATTTTTAAACACATTATTGCTTTTAATTTCTTTACTGGATGTAAAAACTATTAAAATGTGAGACAATTTTCTACTAGCCTTCACAAAAACACATACTTTCATTCGTGCAATAGTCCGATTGATCTCTTCAGTATTTCCCACAGTGACTATGTTTGACTTGAGCATCTGGTCAATCAATACCAACCAGTCAGCCAGCTCAGTTCTAGTTTTGTCCAGATCAGCAGGTGCAGAAAGTTCCAAAGCCTGCTGAGTCTGAACAGGAATTTCCAATGAAGAAGATGCTAGCACCACCTTTTGGATATCTGAAACAGAGTGTGGGGGTTCTGTTAAAGAAAAAGTAATCATGGCCACATGAGCAGTTCTTGGAATAACAGGGGTATTTTGTAATTCCTATAAATATGCAACAGCATCTACAGAGAAAGCACAGCAAAAATTGTATTTTTAACAACCAGAAGCTAAGTAATCAGAAATTCCTTTTGCACCCTTTAAGGCAGCTATTTTGTTTACTGCATGTCAAAAAAGCTCACCGAAATGATTCAGCCTAAATTTAAATAAACAATAAAGATGAAAACTTTCAAAGAACAAATTACATTAAATCTAATAGAATGAAGCTAAAAGCTCTTTGACAGAAAAGAGAACTGACCCTTATTAAGCATAAAAGTCAATACTTTTAAGATAAACATCTAAAATTGTCTTCCTCAATTTTCTATTACGTAGTAAAAACGTCTTCTCCACTCTTAACTCAGAATTCACTTAAGCACAAGTCAAGCTTCTGCAATAGATGCTTCATGGACTTGGCATTCCATGTTGTCTAAGGAAGGGACAGATGCCCACTAGTTCAGTCACATACCTTTCTATCCTTTTAACCTGACAGAACAAAGAAGTGAGGAATGAGTTGAATGAATAGTGAGATTCAGTCCAGAAGTTGTGTTCTAGTTCCAAGAAACATTAAGTTACATCAAGCATGAATATTTCACAATTCCCTCAAACAATGAAAAACAGGAGCTTTGTATAACAAACACCTTGTATGAAAGGAGAACAAGCTGAATTCAAGGTTTTAACAGGATTAAACAGAAGTTGGTTTGCCTCAAATTTTGTTTACTGATGCCGAATATTAAAAAAAAAAATAAAATGTTAATTCACTGAAGTTTGAGTTGCAAATTCTTTCAGGCAATGGCTGTCATCTTTACCTTAATTTCCAAAAGGGAGACCTAGGCGTTTTGTTTACAATCTGTATCTGCTGAACTGCCTCCAACAACTTGAAAATATGACCAGTGTCAGTGTCTCAGACAAGAACATATATTTGGACAGCTTTCCCTAAGAGATTCAGGAAGGTAAGTATCTAGCAGATAAGGGAGACCCATCTGTGTCCCTAACCGAGCCAGAAGAAGCAGAATGGCCTTTATTTATAGGACTGCAAAAAATCTGCATGCAAAAGATACTTTACAAATCATGAGCTGTATGGAAAGCTTCCTAGTGGATCTTAATTAGTCAAAAGCATGACCCCAAATCTACAGGAAACCAGGCTATCACAAACGCAGCTATTTTGGTTTTCACTCTGTACCTGGACCTGATGGGGAGGCCTTACTAAAACATTTATCCATTTCAAAACTCTTAGGGGAACTCCAAAAGACTCCCCCAGTCCTGAACAGCAGAGTGACTTCTTCCCTACCCAAACATTCCCTCTCTCCCATAGTGACATGAAGGCAGCCTCAAGTATAGCATGATGGTTCAACATTTCTCATTTATATTTGTCTAAGTTCATAGAGTTTTTTCATTTTTTAATTACTTTTGACTGCAAACAGGATTACACTGAAGACAATTAAGCAGAACAGGACTGATCACTCACCAGAAGGCTTTGTCTTTGTAACAAGATGGGACTGCCCAACAAATGCCTCTAATTCTCTCACTTTGTCAGGCACTTCTCTGAACACCTGCAGCCCAGCAGAGAGAAATAAAAACAGTAACACAACCCATATAAATGGCAGAAAAGTAATCTCTTACTGGAAGACAAAATATTCTACATCATGCCTAAGATACATTTCAATTATTTTTGAAGGTATCCTTTAAACAACAATAAAAATTTCAAGAGATACTAAAGTGTTTTATCAAAACACCCCAGTATCATACCTAAGTATTGAAAAGAAATAAATAAATTGTTGTAGACTGGTCTTTTACAGGTTTCTGTACTCTCTAAGTACCAAAACTAACTCATTATTTGAATATACTCGGAAGAAAAGATGATGCAAAGCATAATTTGTTGTCAGTCACACAAAAACAGGGTAATAGGGAACTAATTGAAAAAGGGAAAAAAATGTTACAACTCCATTGTAGTGAAAACAAATTTGCCTATTTGCTTTTGAAAAGTTTTTAAACGGCAGGGAGGGAAATATAGTGTACAAGGCAATGGGGGAATCCCTATTTTCATGGCTGAACTGGTAAAAACACATCTATTATCTTTCCCTGAACTACCAAAAGCCCCTTTCTCCAATACATTCTTACCTCTGTCATCCACAAAATAACCTCAAAAAATTTAATTCTTTTTCATTTGGATCTCTACGCTTTGCTTGAAAAAGAATCTTGTTTTACTCCAACCAGCCTTTCCAATGAGATTGAACACAGGAGTTTCAAATTTACAGTAATTATGCTTAAGAAGAATGCCAGACACACTTGATACGATTTTCTCACTAAGCTTTACTACAGCTTCATTTCTTTTCCTCTTAACTGCTACAAGAATTCAATTTTCCTACATAGCAAAGATTTATTCTAAGGCTTAATTTCAAATTAATACATGACTGTTTGACTCAAATAGGGAAAATAGTTTTGATTTTGTTGATACTTTTGATCCATCTTTCAAAAAAATAAGACAATACAAAAGAAAAAAAAAACAACAGAAAAACCTAAGCTAAACAAATTAACTCAATCTGATGGAAAAATCTCCATCGGTATTTTCATGTGAAAATTGTTTGTGGTACATTTCCTGGTCATTCCTGCATGGCTTCAAAGTCATTTTATGTACATGGCACATGTCACAGATACATGAAAAGGAAAACAACCATTCCAAGTATATCACTCTATTTTCAACCTCAGGCACCCAATGCTGAAGAAATACACACCTTATTCCACCTCACATTGAGGGACTGCAGGCAATCAGAAAGTTTGTCTTTTTCCTGAGGATCAACATTTTTATCCAACAGCACTTCAGGTTCAGTTCTGTTCAGCCATTCCAGTTTGTCACCCAGTAATTCCATCTCTTCACTTAAGACCTAAAATGGACAGAAGGGTTTTAGACTGAAATAAAATGCATACATGCTTAAGCAAAAGAGGAAGAAAGCTTTAACTCCAGTATTAGGCATTCCCCTGAACATAAACAGGAAAGCTTCTATTTTGGTTTCTACGCTTGATCTTGGTATTGAAGGTATTGAAACATTTATTACCTTTTACTTCTGGCATTTATATTAAGGTAGATGACAAGAAAAATTACACTTTGATGACAGGCAGCAAATACTCAACTGACATGAGTCAATTTGTTTAGGCAAACACAACTACAACTACTTTACATCATTTATGAACATTTGTTCAAGACTTCCCACCTAGGTTTGGTCTAAAAGAGGTTGGTTGAGATTTTGTTGGGTTTTCTGTTGCCTCTTTTAAAATTACTGATTTTTAAAAAATGAGCAAGCAGGTTAGTTGGACTGATTATTCCTCTCGTTCTCTTAGGATTTCAGAAACATTCTCTTTTACACATCCTACAAACCAAAGATGTTTTGTTGTCAAAGCCAGACACAAAATAAACAGGAAAAATACACACATATGCACACAACTTACTTGAAATAGCCAAAACCCTTACGGTTTAAAAAGCAGATTAAACAAAACCTCACACACATGAAAGTATTGCAACTGTCCAGTAAATGGGACAATGGTGTTACTTACCATTTAAGGTTGTCAGCTTTCTTCCATAGGTTTTAGCAATTATGAAGTTGACACATACAGATTATGTCCTGTGAAATTCTACTTACTAAATTTTATCAGTAGTATATCTATTTCTCACTGTGTCATACACAGACACCATCTTCTGGCTGCATACCAGTTGCCAACTCAACCCAACTTCATTTCAAGGTGCATCTTGCCTGTGTAAGTAATCTCACAAAACTGTCTCACGCAACCATAATATTTCTTTGGCTATGTACGATGAGAAAATTCCCCTCCCCAAAAGCCATGTCCTGATGCTTTACACAAGACATACAGATGTATACACATATATACACTAATCAATCTTGCCTGTAATTCTTGCAAGTGTTCTTCATGGTTGAATGTAAATCTTGTGTCCAGAGCATTTTCTACATTTTCCAACCAACGACGCAGCTCATCAAGCTTCTTTCTGTACTCTATCAGCTGCTGGTTCTCTCCTTTTAGCCTTAAAAAGTGAAATAAAATGTCCAGCACATCAGTCCTACCTTACTTCTGATGCCACAGTCAAATGTTTTTCAATGCTGGGAGCATTTTAAAGGATTCATTTTTATCGTGAAATGATTCTACATCATCATTAAAATGCAAGATACTTGCAAATACATACTACTACCTTAAAAACAGATGTATTTTAGTTCCAAAGTCACAAAATAAACTTTTAAAAGACCATGGAAACCACTGAACATAAAGTGATAGTAATGACAACACCTTCAGGCATAATCACTGTAAGTCATTATAAGGCCACTGAATTTTTGCCCTGGAAGTTTTAGGGACATATATAATACTTTCATTAAATCACATAAAACTTCAATAAAATTTCTCAAACTAAATAATTAATCAAGATTCTATTACATTTCTAAATGTATCGGGAGATGTTAAAAACATATATTTACATAAATGTCACCTTAATTTTCAGTTTTATGAATGTTTGTATTTTTGCAGTGGAGTTTCTTATGCTTTTAATGTAAGCAAAGTAATGTTTTTCTAACTGTTCTTTTTGTTTTGCATTCTTCCTCTAAGGAGGAGAGAAATTAACAGACTACTAATTTGACCAGTGTGGTTGGAAAGGAGGCAACCTCATTCTTCAATCCACAGGCATTGTAGAAAATCTATAAATATGAAGTCAAAAAATTAAACTGTCTCTTTTTCCTGCTTGAAAAAGACTGTCTCCATGTTGTTCATTTCGTGCTCTATCGTCACACATAAATATCCCTCTTCACACTATTGTGGAAATTCAAGAACAATACAAGTTGTTTCAATTAGTGTATCTCTGTCACTGAAAAAATAAAAATTAACACAATGTATTTACAGTTCAGCTTCAGCCAGGGAAAGTAGCTGAGCAATTCTTCCTAAAGTCTGGCTTTATAAAGAAATTATTTTAAAAACAAAGGAAAACTGTAGTTTTGCAGTAGTCATTTTGTGAGTTGTACTAAAGAAAGACTTAATAAGGAGTCAATTGCAGGTGGATTTATGAGAAGGTTTTTCTAGAAGACAGTTCAAAACAGAGCTCTGAACATTAGGAAAATACAGTTTAATGGAAGTGTGCAATAGAATCCACTCTCTCTCCCAGAGTCTACTAAATGAAATTCTCCTTATTGCATCTGGTCAGACATCCAGATTTTTGATTAACTCATTACCTTTGTTGTCTATCCATGACCTCTGCTGTGATTGCTTTCCAGCGTCTATTCAGTCCTGCCAGTTTCTCCTGCAGGAAGCTCCCATCTGTAGCAGACAGTTTCTGTATGATCCCTTCCCCAGTTCTGTTCAACGCTGCAACACTGGTCTGATGGCTGCTGACTCCCTCTTCAAGTTCCTGTCAGAAATATAAAAGCCACAAAGAATTTTATTACTGACCTAAAGTGACTTTGATCTGGCTCATGAGATGCAAAATGAATCCTGGGTGCATATTATTTTACTAAAACAGGCATTAAAACCATCTTAGAAATGGATGCTGTTGATAAAGTTATTAATGTTGTATTATTAAATCTAATTCAATTTTCTAAGTGTCATAGAAAGATGGTGACACACAATAGGCTGTGAGTACTACAAAGAATCACAAGAATTCATTTAAGTCATCAATGCTGAAACCTACACTCATATTTGATTCCTTTTCTCTTAATGTTCAGCGTTTCCTAGTGGTTCTAACAGATGGTATGACTTTTAACCAGTTCCTTTCATAATGTATACCCCAGATACTTCTTTAACTTCAGAGTATTTTAGTTAGGATAATTATGGCAGTGCTGCCATCTTCCTAGACACCATAGAAAATTCATGAAGCTAAAGAAAGTCAGAAGATGTCAGGATTAAATCTTACACTGTTAGCAAAAATTTCTTTGCAACTATATTAGGAATAAGATGATTCAAGAAAGAGAAGTGAAATTCTTGAAGAAAACTTCAAGCAGCAACAAGGATAAAACACATATCTAAGCAGTGTCTTAGACAGAGCTTACTTTCCTTTCACAACACACATCTGACACTTGGATAACTAATATTCTCAAAAGAAAAAAACCCTGATCCTTAAAGTTATGTTTTCTTCTCCTGATTTAAAAAGAAGAAAAATAAATAAAAAGACATCAGGGAACTAAATTCCGGAACCAAAATCCGAAAAAAAATCAAACATAAGACCCCTGCATTTGGAATCTTCTCTTTTTTAGATTGTTTATACAAGACAGTATCTTCAAAAGTCATTTGTTTAAATAAATAATTTGCTAAGTAATAAACAACCTTCATTGGGGTCCATTTTTAAAATTATGAGTCAAAAGCAAGTGAATTGGATTTTTTATCTAACATATTTCTGAAACTATAATGAAACTTATAAACTGACGTATTATGCCAACATTTGAATTATCAAAACCATCCCTACTAAGAGCAATTATAAAACCCCAAACTATAAGCAGGAGTTGAGCTCTTCCCCAAGAATAAATTTTAGACTGCAGCCAAAATAGAAACGTTAAAGAGTTACTGCTTTTTGAAGTGTAATTGCACAGCCTCACTGCAAATCCATATGTCTATCTATAAAACTACAATTTTAGACAAAAATCTAGGCTATTTCCATCTTGCTCATTTTCTGCCCAAATCACACATACCTGCTGATGCAGCCCAGCTGTCTGCAGCTCCAGGCTGCCATCTGGCCCACGGGCATCGGCCAGCAACACTTCAGCCTCCGCTATCCAGTGGGAGAGATCATTGAGATCACAGTGGAACTGCCTCCACATCTCAACTGCTCTGTCAAAGCAACTGTGGGAAAACAAAGGATTGAAAAATTATCCAAACCATCACAGTTAGAAGGCTAGGAATCCCACTCTACTGAGTAGACATTTGCCTTCCAGAACGGAGAGACTAACACAGAGCCTGGTTAACCAAGTCCTAGTACTGAAGGCTTCCTGGCACAGTAGAAGCTGGTGAAAGCCAACAGTACAGACTGTCATTAACTTCCAGCAGAAGGAAGAAAGGGCAGCCCTAAGCAAACTTTTGTTTCTATCACTTACAATATAATGATTGATTAGCTACATCAAACTGGTCTGCAGAACCCTTTCCTCCTTTATCGTGAAACAATTCAGCTATCAGACATTGTGAGACATGAATATGATTAATTGCTCAGGTTTTTTTCTCTGTCATAAGCTATGGGGTGCTGGTGAGCAGAATTTATTAACTGAAGGTGATTTTGATTATATAGATTATATATTTGATTATACAGTATTACCAGTGAGCATGCATAAGTAGGTCTTATACAATTTAATAACACAATAATTTACCAGATATTTCATTGTCATCATCTTTACAGCTTCAAATTAATGTATTGCTTAACTTGAAGGGCAACATGATCTACCATGGAACAGGCAGAATTACCAGAGTCAGAAAGTTGTTTTTTAATAAAATGAAAGTTCTCTTATGTTAACAAGCTAACAAAGTGAGAGCATAAGAAAAACATGTCAAAAAGGAATAGAGAGGCTTGCTTTCAATTTGTTGATTGTTAGCTATTCCAAACTAATAAAAACAGTAATCTTTAAAGACATACGAGGCCAAGACTGCTATTAATCAGAGGATCCCGCTTTTGACTGAGGAACTATCTCATTTGCAGCTCATTATTGCAACAATTGCAAACAATTGCAACAGGAAAGACTGCAGGGTTATGGCATACACATAGATGCAATCTGAAATTAGCAGCATAAGAAAGATATCTATCAGCAGCATAAGAAAAAACTTTAAAGAGCTACCATTGCAACTATTTTTTTCACAGAAGTCAACAATCCCAGAGTTCTTAGCAAGATTATTTTCATTAAAATTAAATCTCATTTTACAAAACATCCATAGCTCTTGATACATACAGGGCTTTTTTGTTATTGTTCTTATAACTGTTCAATTCTAGTAAAGTCTTAAAAATCTCTACCTAAATTTTTCTAACCTTATCTCCTAGTTCTACCATTTCAGTTTCTGGCACATACCTTGATTCAAGACCCCAGATCATCCTGTAGACTGAGATTTGGGGTCAATCTCCCTTTATTTCTCACGTACATTTCAGTCTAAGCATATTGTCTCATGATAGCAACTCATTCCACATTTAATGTGAAGATATATTCTAAGCACTTAAAGTAGATTAAAAGAAGGTTTTATTGGCTTCTTTAAAAGTTAAAGGTTTTAAGGGAGTTTTGACCACATGACTTTTTCAGAATACAAAATTTTAAAACTTCAGAGGAGGACACTGAGATACAAAGTTTTAACTTGCGCCATTTCTGTTGTGAGACTACAGTTCTACCAGTATTTTGAGCAATGAGCAAAGTTTCACTCCAGTTTTGAGTCAGATGCATGTGCTGCTGTTTTCCTACAGACTGCCTCCGCTGAAAGCTAAAAGTGACTATTGCACCAACACTTGGCTATCCTTTGCCTCCTGCGCAGGAATGCACTGTTTGCAAAGCACATCCCATTCCCAAGTCATCAACACTTTTAGCACTGGGGGAAAACCCATAGCAAAAGGAGCAGAACTAGCAAACCAGCACTGTTACAAACAGCTCAAAGCTTCAAGTCCACATATACACACATTTTACTCTACACATGTTCAACTCCAACTGCAGTCAGCTGGATTTAGTTGACTACTTAGAAGCTTTGCTAAGTAAAGTTTAATTCAACTTGTGCTTGGCTTCATCAGAGCTTTTACCAAAGGTTTAACTACTTAGCTGGCAGTCAATCACAAAATCTTTACTACCTCTGAAAACTAAGTTAATCTTTTGCCAGAGGCTTAAGATGCTGCTTCTCCTAATTTTGTCAAATCCCCAACCACTCCAGAAATAGAAAAAAGCCAAAGATGATTAAGGAGATAGTCATCTAGCTTATACCTAGTGCAACACTGGAAAAGCAAGATTAAACTTGGCTAAGAATTCTTCTTTGTAACAGAAAAAGTATAAAAATACTAATGTCTTTTTAATATTGCAATTAATAATGTCTTCACCAATCAAAATGCATGCTTCTATTAAAATTGCAGCATTTTATATATTTAGGAAGCTACATACCATTTATCTAAATTGCTAGTCCATTTTTGTATGAAAATGAAGCCCAATATTATTCTCATTAATATGCAGAGCTTTACAAACTTTATGAAGTTCAAGATTAATGGGTATCAGCAAAGTGACTGAAGAGGTAATCCCTTGCATTTTGCCAGTTATTCATTAACATTGAACCTACTCTTTGAAACACTTACCTTATTCAATAAGAAGACTAGGTTTCTGGTTAGCCCTGGCTACTTTGAGTAGAAAACGAAACTGTACTCATACACCCAAAATTTTCACATTAATTAAAGCTTTTCAAGGAATTTACAAGTGGAAAAAAAGGCATAACTAAAGCTTAGTGCATACAGTACCCATGGGGACAATATAATAGCTGCATGCATAAAAATGGATGGGCACTAGATCCTGGAGCAGTTGTCTCCAAATATAGCAGGGGACCACAAGCACCCAGCAAGAACACAGAACGTGGTACTTAGCTGGCATCACTGGTTTCTAATTAAAGAACTCACAGTGAAGCAACATTGCCTGCCGAGTTATTAGGAAACTTGATCCTTCACTGATCCAGGGGCTGATCTGATCCAGAAAAATGTTCTCCAGAATTTCTGGAAGTCTCTATTTAGATGATACCATCAACTGATTTTTATATCCCTACACATACATTGGTGCTCTGAGAAAGAGTTAAAAACATCTGCTTATATAATACAGAGTCTTCCTAAAGGCATCTCTTCAAAAAACTCTAGCACATGTGTTTGGTATCAGCTTTCTGCTGCTACAAAGCAAATAAACACAGTTAGGCATTACTTCATGCTCTACAAAACTTCTGCATCATTGATTACCTTACATCATTATTAAAAAGGAAATACTGTAAAAGCGAATTAACTACAGTATAAACCTTTCCATTTAATTTTAAATTTCATAGAATAATTTTCAGTCATTAAGGGTTTTTTGCATAGCATCAATCTCAGTGTCCACTGCTACTTGCAATGGGAGCACCTTCAGCTTAGTGGTAACTTCCTGAACACACACTTTTACACTTCTACAAATTCCCACTTCAAATACTCATCTAATATACTATTCCAAGTTTGACTAAGTGGTATTGAGTTAGTTTTCAAACATTTAAACCCAATTCAGGTAAGGCAAAAAGTTTAGAGTATCTTCTGTAAGGGGTGGAGAAAAATCAAACTTTTTGCCCAAGTAAAACTACACCTGTTTGTAGAAAGGAAATTAGAAATACATATTTCTTGAGCACTGATTTTAGTATTCTCTTGTTTTCCTAACCACAAAATTTTCTAATCAGGTCATCTCTCATCTTCAATTACTTACAACAAATATTATTGACAATTATCATAGGTGCTGTATTTTTAAGACCCCATTCTTTCAAGCTGCATCCTTCCTTCAAAAATAAACCTTGAATTCTTTGTTAAAAGATGTCCTGCCAAACATTATTCTTCTAGAACTTTGCTTTGAGATACCTTTACAAAACCAAAATTTTACTCTTTGTTTATAAAACCTTCTATCTTAGAAAGTAGAAACAATCAGCTTCATAAAAGCAGCCAAACTACAATTTCCATGCTAATGGTTTCAACGTTTAGTAATGCTGGAAATAATTCTCTAATACTAACATATTAAAGCTGGTAACTCCCAAACTCATCTTCATCGTTAAGGTACATTTGAAAAACACTTGCATAAACACGTACATAAAGTATTTACCACACGGCCACAGAGACCAATCATTCTTGACTTACCACTTACGATCATTGTACATTCTGTTAATTCTGTCCCATTCTGCATTTAACTGTGTTAGTGCATCTCCTATTTGTATTGCCTCAGGTCCAGATGCTTCCAATATAACATCAGGCTGCTTTTCATGTATGACTGCAATTTGATCCCCAAGTTTATCCAAAATATCTTTTATGTTCTGCAAGTACAGTAATGACACAAGCCATTAGTAAATCAACACCAACAGGAAATAAAAGAAAAATACAAAAAAATAATCTTTTCAAAATTCTGTTCCAAAAATCAGCATCTACAGTGACCACCCATATCAGCAGTTTACATTTTAAATCAGTTTTAGCTAATGAACTGAGAAGTTCATTATACCTTTTAAGCATGTCATTTTCAGGTTTTTATGAAAATGCTGAAATATTTCATATATATCCAATTTGTCCCTAAGGTAAAGGGACACACCATACTTCTCAAAACAACAGTATCTTCATTAATAAACAGATCTACCCATGTCATGAAGACACTGTTCATAGTCTATCCCCACGTAAAAAAATGTGACTTTATCATGCTTCATGTGACCTCCCATATGCAGAGAACTGCAAAAGCACAAAGCTGCATAAAGGTTTTAGATTTAAATTACAAAGTTAAAGTAATCAATTTCAAATACCATTGAGCTATGATGTAAAAATTCCTTTAAACCAGATACTGTTGTAA
Source organism: Erpornis zantholeuca (assembly GCA_013400515.1). Classification (NCBI taxonomy): domain Eukaryota; kingdom Metazoa; phylum Chordata; class Aves; order Passeriformes; family Timaliidae; genus Erpornis; species Erpornis zantholeuca. The sequence continues at coordinate 99,716 of VZTN01018208.1, forward strand.
GACTGCCTTGGTATTGGGAGGACAAACAGTCTACGCAGACAGTGGAATTTACTTATCTTTTAGAATTTAAAGCAGTAATGCTTCTAAAATTTCTATGCTCTGCTCTTTGCTTTTTCTGAAAACATCCTTAGAATATATCAAAACTTCAAAATCAGAAGAGACACCTGCACCAAAATGAAGTATTTTAAACCCATCTTAACATAAACAATCCTAACTGCACTCAAGGCAGTGCAGAAGCAGAGTAAGCAGGGACAAGATAATTTCATCAGTGAAAGGCTGCCCACTTTATCAAAGGCTGGCACCATTCCCATATTTGCTTTTATAAAATATGCAAAAAACAAACCAAAAACACATGAGAAATGGAATCATGTACACAGCAGAAAGAAAGCATGCCAGAAAAGGGGATGGAATTCTGGAAAGCTTTTAAAGGACTCATATAGCAGCTGCAGAAACAGCTAACCCAGCTCTTGGTGAGAGGCAAAGCCTGACTACACCTCAGATATGACACATGGACCCACTATGATTCCCAATCCAGAGTGGCACAGGTACACTGCACCACACCATTCCCAACTCCAATGGATGTTTTCTCGGGGAATCTGTTTTGCACTCCTTTGTATGCAGGACTCAGACTTCTACACACTCAACTCATATTTGACAGTGGGATTCATTATTTTCAAACACAATTTCTTCATCCCCTTTTGAAATAGGCCAGGTCCTAACTATTTCCTCATTATTAATCACACAGGTAAATCCACTGGCTGACAATAAGAAGGGGGAGCTTAGAACTGAAAGAATATTGCTGTTTTGCTAATCAGAACAGGTACCATCATCTTGAGGCATCATATATAGCTTTATAAAGTCAAGAATCACCCTCTCCTCTTCCTATGTGAGCAATTGTTTTCACATGACTTAAGAACAGCAGCTGTACTAAGCCTATCAAGCAGGAATGTAGGAGATTGGCTTTAGCATTTCTCTGTTATTTTGACTATAATGAAAAATACAAGTGTCTGCAACAAATTAAACCTTGCATCCCCAACTTCCCACCCAGCTTTCATGCTACTACACTTTGTATCCAGATTATGTATAGAAGAAAAACCTAGCCAACAGAAGGGTAATTTTTTTAGTTTTCAGTGCATATTGATCCCGTATATACCAACAAAACCATAAATATAGCAATACAGTTGTAAAGCTGGTGGCCTTTCTTCTGCTGTTTCCCTTCTCTGCTCTGAATATAATACTTAGGCATGCAGTACCTTCAGTGCATCTTCCTGAGCTGAAAAATCCTCATAGATGCCAGTATTTAGCTCTGGTGAATTCAGCAGCAGTTCAACATCAGCCATGGCCAGCAAAACTTTGTGGATTTCAACCAAGTACTCAGCTGAGAAAGGCAAAGTCCTAACTCCTGTAGCAAATTGGCCTTTTAACCTCTGCTGGACAGGGATTGCCTAAAAACATGAAAATTAATTTTATATTTCAAATAACAATCTATTTTATGAAAAAATCCTAAATCAATAAACTATATTCAGAATAAGTAATTTTCTACATTAAAAAAATAAAAAACATTAAAAGACAAAACAAAGGCCTTTCTAGCAAGATTACATAAATTCGGAAAGCTGCGAGTCCTGAACAGAACAGTTTCTCTATTTATTTATGAAGTTAGAGAACAGTGGATATCATGCCTCACAATGACTGTTATTCCTGATTAAAACTCCAAGCAATGGGAAGGGTACTGCTGTTTCTCTTACCTTGATCCTTACCATTTCCAGAAATAACACTTCTTGATTGCGCCTGTATCTAGTGTTACAACCCACTCTGCTTCCTTCGTCACAAAGATACCAGTTTACTGAAACACACTTTATTTGCCATCCATATTCTTTTCAATAAGCATCCCCACCCACATTTTCTAATCATTTTTTAAAGATAAATTAGTGCTTCACCAGTACTCCAGTATTTTGCAGTAATAAAAGACAGTAACTCCTCCAGCTTGGCAATTGTTTTCCTGCACTGGCTGCAGGACTAGGCTATCTAGCCAAATACCTTGTTAGCAGATATAAGAGTAAGAACAGTAATTTAATGCAGCTTTTTTTTGGCTCACGAATTGTGGGCTGGATCTGAAACATCAGGGAGCATATTACAGGAAGCTATCCCTCTGCCATGTCTGGCAAAAAGTTACCAGAGGCAGGTCAAGCAGATTGCCAGCAGTTTTTAGCAGAAAATGGGCTTTTTTTAGCAGAAAATGTTTTTTGTCAAACAGGATTATGTTACCATCTGTGAAAACAGCCCAGTTTTTTAAAATAATCAAATAAAAAGAAAGCCCACCTCCAAATATTGAAGAATTCAAGCAATTTGAAATCACCATGTTGTACTTGAATCAAACAAGAGAGAGGCACAGGACTGTGTGATTTACTACAAGTTGAGAACACACTTAAGAGAGTAAAGGATAAAGGTATGTTCATAGCAATTTCAGCCAGTGGATTTTACTTTGCAATTTGTCTGGGCTGGGTGCACACATGAAAATCTCTAGCACAGCTGACAAGCAATAAAATATTAAAGCCCCACTAAGCAAGTGGTTTGCAAACACCTGTCTGTATCTTCCTCCTTCACATGTTTCTGATAATTTCAAATATGTCACTCAAATTAACTGGAACCTAACATAACCAGCGTGTGTAGTGCAAATTAAGCAAGGACTGCAGCACAAAAGGTATGTTCACATATTCACATATTCAGGACTTTGCATGCACTAAATGTTCCTAAGGACTTTCTTTCTTTTGTGGTTTTTTGTTTTGTAAAGTAGACAGTCATCCCTGTACTGAAACTGAGGATACAGCTTTGTTTCCACGAGACCTGTAATACCAAATACAATTTGCTTTCAGTCATTCATTGCACACCAAAGAAACTGGATGCAAGGGCACACCAGCATAGGTCTACTAAAAACAAGAATTACAGAAAAGCATCAAAAACTAATCAGTACTGCTTTCAATTCAGTACAGCAAGCAAGCGCCACAGTTAAAAACAAGGCTTACTCCATATGCCTTAGCTACAAACCCAGCATCTTGGTCCTGGGGGTCCTGATGCACGCCAAATGTATTTCCTTGAGGCTCTGCACGTATTTTATCAAATTTCCATCAATGAAATTTGGAGCAAAAGCCCAAGGCTTAGACAGTGGTATGGTTTCCTGAGGAAGGAGAGGGCCCCAGTTCCAAAGAAATCAGTTCATGCAATTCAAAGTATCTTTTCTCTAACAATATGAAACAGGTAAAGGTATGAAAAAAACACAAGGATGCCTTCTACAGCACAGCCATCTGCAACATCTTCACAAGGTATTTTCTCTAACTCCCAATCATTCCACAAGTCCCATTCTTACACAGGCAACTGTTCAGAATCAAGATTTCACCCAGATGAATAGGTTAATGGACTTTATTATCTTTCTACTTCCCACACACTGCTTTGTTTCTTATTAGAAAAAAACTTGCACAGGGTTTAAAACAGGATGTTTTGGCACACAGCAAACTTGTTCTGTACTTGTGCATTGCCATGTTCTGAAACTTTCTGCTTTCCCATTAACACCATCCTGGGCCAGATTACTATCTTCTGCTAAGCAGTGAATTACTTCTGGTGCTTTTCCTCCAGAGCACACCTCATTGCTAATCTCCTCCAGCTGCCTCCCATCACTGAGGGAGGCTTCCTCTTCTCACAACCCTCATTCTTAAAGGTGAACATATGTAAGTGTTATAAACACGTTAGTGCTTTACTACAGCAGAGTTTTAATTGTTCAGCTGTTCTCTACCTTGCATTGCAGACTGGAAGCTTCTAAAATGCAGCATAATATCCTAAAAATTAGAAGAGGAGTTTTATGTAACTCTTACAGTTACCTGACAAATACCTAAATTGGTTGCTTAGCTCTTTTTTTTTAAATTACCTTAAAAAAAAACCTCAGGTAAGCAAACTCTTTTCACAGAATCTGAATGATTTAGGTTGGAAAGGGACCTTAAGGACCATCTCATTCCAATCCACCTGCCATGGGCAGGGACACCTTCCACTACATCAGGTTGCACAAAGCCTCATCAAACCTGGACTAGAACACTTCCAGGGATATGGCACCCACAGCTTCTCTGGGAAACCTGTTCCAGTGTCTCACCATCCTCACAGTGAAAAATTCCTTCCTAATATCTAATCTAAACCTACACTCTTACAGATTAAAGGCATTGCCCCTTGTCTTATCCCTCCATGCCTTTGTAAGAAGTCCCCTCTGGCTTTCCTGTAGGTCCTGGGAGGCTGCTATAAGAATCTCCCCAGAGCCTTCTCTTCTCCAGGCTAGAAGACCCCTCTCAGTCTGTCTTTATAGGAGTAGTGCTTCAGTCCTCTTGCAACTTTTTTTTTAAGTATACACAAATAAAAAAGTCAATCAAAGGTTATTTAAGAGGAAATCTGGATTACTTAATAGCCCTTTTCTACTGTAGGTTCAGCATTGATAGACTATGCTTAATGAATTTGCTCTCTTTAAATTCTAGCAAAAACGAAGGACTGGGGTCATAAAGAGAATACTTGGTTATTAGTGAACATTCTATAAATAAGGCCACTCAATGAGAACTGCTAAAAATACTTAATTCAGCGGTCAAAAAAAAATTTGTTTCTTCCTATACTCAGCATACAGTTTAACATGCAATTCAGAATTTGCTTTCAGATATTTTTCCCCTCTTCCCTTTTACACTTATATATATTTTGAAACAAAATCTACCAATGATTCAAGTCAAGGAGATTTTCTGACTTGCTTCCAAGGGAATTTTGGAAAATACTGCCCTAGACATTGACATAGAATTAAATCATTTACCTCCTTGGGCATTTAACTATATATGCATTTTAACCAAAAGTGTTTACCCAGTCAAATCTCAGATTTATTATCTTTGTAAAAAAAAAAAAATCTTTTTATAGACACATGTTTTTACCATTCCTTGCCCCTTCTCTCTCACACCGAAAATATTTCAGAGCCAGTTTTCTAGAAAAACGTTTCC